>JZKD02S1159403.1:17567-29636 GCA_000966675.3 Picea glauca | reverse complement strand
GAACTCACGAAGTTCTGAACCCCGAAATCCCGAAATGCGGGTCTCACCTTTCCTTTTTCGCATTTCGAAAGTTTGTATAAGTTGTTGTTTGGGTACTTGAACTCACGAAGTCTCGAAGCCCAAAAACCCGATGGGTGGGTCCCACATTCCTTTTTCACCTTTTCAGAAGTTGTGGTGTGTTAATGTTTGGAACTTCCAAATGCGAAATCCCGAACCTCGAAACCCCGAAGTACCGGGTCCACAGTCTTCACGCATTTTCTCATTTTTGGAAAATGGCATGGCCCCTTTATTTTGTTTTGTGGTCGGCATTTATAATCGTCGAAACCCGATTGACCTCTGTTATTTTTCAGAAAACTATAGGAACCTAGAAGGAATTTATTGTTATGGGAACAACTCTAATAATGTAATGAATGGACTGGTAAAAGAGCATTGGGGAGTCTTCATCCCTGATAGAGGTATGGGAGTAACAAACCATATTACAATTTGTTTTTATTGCAAACATATGGTAATATTTTTATGTAGGGATTTGGCCATAAAACCCCAAGGTTGCTTGTATTGTTAAGACTGTGGTAGTGTTATAGGTACTAAAAGATATGAAAGTAATTATAAATTACAAGATATTAAATAAACACTGAAGTGATGAGTAAATACTCATTATATCGTCGATTAGAAAACTTTAAGTTGAACGGTAAGGACAATCGACGATAATAAGGACTCTAACAAACTTTTAGACTCAAGCCTTATAACATAAAGCTTACTTGATTGAGATCTCAAAACCTTTCAAGGATAAATGTACAAACAATTTATTTTTTTTATGACAGTTTTTTTTTAGGTACATTACATATGGTATCAGAGCAAAAGTTACAACACTGGGCCTGAACAGAGCCACCTTAATTGCTTAGTATATATTCTAATTTATGAAAATACTAATAAATCTTGTGGATTACAAACATAAATCTTTTCGTTTTGTGTTGAATAATGACATCTCAAGAAGGTGCAGAAATCAGGATTGAAGGGAATCCATAGCAAGGACCTCCTAGGGATCCGAGACAAAACAATGATGGAAGTTCACGCATAGAGGTGTTGGAAAAAATGAGGAACCTTATTGTTGAACTATAGGTTTTCAAGGCCGACAATGAAAAATTGAAGAAGGCACAATAGGAATAGCAAGAGATAAATGAAGTCTTGTTGCATAGTATAGTAACCAAGAAAATCCCAAAAGATGATAACCATGAGGAAGAGGTCAGCAAAAGGGCCTCCAAGAATTCTAGTGCGAAAACAAAAAAAGGAGACAGTTCGTCTAAAGGGATACCTTCAGTTGAAGACAAAACCATACCAGAAAAAAAAAGAAAACAAACATACCACCTTGAAGAAGAATTTAAAAATATTAAACCAACTATTTTCGATGGAGAATCCAGGATAGGAGAAGAAGCTGAGGCATGGTTGTTGGACATCAAAAAATACTTCCAAATCTACAATTATTCCAGCAGCATGAAGGTCAGAATGGCCATCTACGATCTGAAGGGGAAGGCCAACATTTGGTGGTAGGACCTGAAATTGGCCAAGGGCCTAAAGGAGAAACAGTTGGAATGATCCGACCTTAAGAAGTATTTCAAGAAACAATACCTTTTTGAAAGCTATTATGAAAGGAAGACGAAAGAATTTTACAAATTACGACTCGGACAAATGACGATGGAGGACCTTATAAATAAATTTCTAGAACTATTAAGGTTTGTACCCTACATCTGGGAGGACAAGGTAAAAACCCAACGATTCTTAAGCTATTTACCACAGGCTTACCGGGATAGAATTAAGTTTGACAGCCCCAAATCCTTGAGTGAGGCATTCGGGAAGGCATGAATGTGCTATGATCAGTATAAACAACGGGTAGAGTTTCCCAAGACCTGGAAGGATAAGAAGCAATATGGAATGCACCAACAGAAGAAGGGATACTAGCCAGCTCCTTATCGCAATGTAGCAAAAGGTTTCCCAAGGAACTATTTTCACTCCAATCATCTGAATATGCAAGGTAGCGGTAAATCGATAAACCTGGGAACAAAGAAGCTTGGGGATAACACATGTGACCATTAAAGTGTTGGGAGTGTGGAGAGCATCATCTAAGGAGGAACTGTCCATGTTTAATTGCAGCAAATAGAATTGTTGTCCACAATTTGCAAGAAGCCTCGACAGTTGGTGACATGGGCAGAAGTCTGCATTGGATAAATGCAACCATAGATGGTCGACAAGCTAAACACCAGTCCTTGGTGGTAGAAATCGAAGGTAAAATCCATGACACTCGAATTTCTATTTTAATTGACCCTGGAGCTACGTTAAGTTATATTACTCCCGATGTAGTAGAGTTGAATAAACTTAAGGAGCAAAAGCACACAAAATCTTGGCTTGTACAACTAGCAACAAGAACTAAAATAAAAGTAGTTAGCTTTATTTATGATCTTGAGTTCATCTTAGATGTTCAAAAGATAAGGACCAATCTAAACATCCTACCACTAGGACTTTGATATGATTATCAGGATGGATTGGTTGGAACAACACAAAGAAGTACTAGACTGTTATATAAAGACACTTAGCTACAAAGATAATTTTTCCACTGTTATAACAGCTCAAGGCATAGCAAAACCTGTGTCAGTTAGACAAGTTTCAGCGATACAATTCAAGAAATATATTAGAAAGGGATGTCAAGTTTACGCCATCCAAGTGACGAATATATTAGAAAAAGAAGATAAGCCCAAGTTAGAAGACTTTGTTGTCCTACATGAATTTAGAGACATGTTTGTTGATGAGATACCAGAATTACCTACTAGGAGAGAAATATATTTCTCCATAGATTTACTACCTGGATCAGCCCCCGTCTCAAAAGAACTGTACCGAATGAGTCTACTAGAACTGACAGAATTAAAAATACAATTACAGGAATTTTTGGACAAAGAATATACCAGACCAAGTGTCTCTCCATGGGGAGCACCAGTCCTCCTTGTGAAAGAGAAAGACATTTCTCTAAGACTATGCATCGATTATAGACAACTGAACAAAGTGACCATTAAGAACAAATACCCCTTACCCAGGATAAATGATCTGTTCGATCAAGTTGGTGGGACCAAGATCTTCTCAAAATTTGATTTATGATCCGGTTATCATCAAGTTAGGATAAAGGACCAGGACATAAACAAAACAACTTTTCGAACAAGATACGGACACTACAAGTTTGTAGTCATACCTTTCAGACTCACTAATGCACTAGCTACATTTATGTGCTTGATGAACATCATTTTCAGCCAATACTTAGACAAGTTCGTAGTAGTATTTATTGACAATATTCTAGTCTATTCTAAAACAGAGGAGGAACATGATGAACACTTGAGAATAGTTTTGCAAACACTAAGGAAACACAAACTATATGCAAAATTCGACAAATGTGACTTTTATAAAAAAAAAATACAATATTTAGGGCATGTCATTTCCTTGAAAAATATTGACGTAGACCTGGAAAAGATAAAAGCCATTATGGAATGGCCAGTACCTAAGGATGTGGCATATATCTGGTCATTCATGGGAATCACCGGATATTATCGCAGATTTATAGAAGGGTTCTCCAAGATAGCCTACCCTATCATGTCATTACAAAAGAAAGGGACGAAGTTTAACTGGTCGCAAAAGTGTCAAGACAGTTTTAAGAAGATAAAGGAATTATTGACATCGACACCCATTTTGAAGGTAGCCAACCCAGATAAATACTTCACAGTATGAGTTGATGCAAGTAAAAAAGGACTAGGTGGTGTCCTAACTCAAGAAGGGCACGTGATTTGTTATTCATCTCGAAAATGAAAGGAACATGAGCGAAACTATGTCACTCATGACTTAGAATTGGCAGCAGTAATACATGCCTTAAAAATGTGGTGACACTATATAATGGGCAGAAAATTCTTACTATTGACAGATAATAGTGGGGTGAAATATTTGTTTAACCAACCAAACCTTAAAGAAAGACAATCAAGGTGGCTATCCTTCTTGAGGGAATTCGACTTTGAGGTCAAACATATCAAGGGTAAGGAAAATAAAGTAGCAGATTCTTTAAGCCGCAAAATCCATGGGTTATTTGAGATAAATATTAGCAGGGAAGAAAGTGATCTGGAACAAAGAATAAAAACGACAGGTATTAACAACAGAAATTACACTAAGATGATGGAAGAATTTCAAAATAGTATCACAAACTCAGATAAACCAGATATAAGTATCGATAAGAAGGGACTTTTAAGATTTAAAAATAGACTTTACATACCATATTCAACAGAGCTAAAATTAACTATTTTAGACGAAGTGCATAAGAAACTGTATTTTGGCCATCCAGGTTACCAGAAAACAATAACAACACTCAAAAAACTATTTTACTGGCCTAATATGAAGGGCAAAACAGCAAAGTACTTGGCTAGGTGCCAATATTGTTAGTAGGTTAAGGCTGAACACCAGCATCCAGCCGACCTATTACAGCCATTACCAGTACCAGAATGGAAATGGGAGACCGTATTGTTGGACTTTATAACAGGTTTTCCTAAAACTCAGAAACAAAATGATTCTATCATGGTTGTAATTGATAAACTCAGTAAGTCTACACACTTTATTCCTATAAAGTCTACTTTTAAAGCTATTAACATTGCTGAAATATTCATGAAAGTAATTTTTAGACTGCATGGTATTCCTAAAATGGTGATTTCAGATAGAGACGTAAAATTCACATCTGCTTTTTGGAAGAAATTGTTGGCAAGGATAAATACTAATTGGAATTTTAGTACAAGTTATCATCCACAAACGGATGAACAGACCGGAAGGACAAACCAAATCATAGAGGATATGCTCCGCATGTATGTAACAACAAAACCAAACAAGTGGGAAGACTACCTACACTTGGTAGAATTTGCATATAACAATGGGTACCAAACTTTGACTAAATTGAGCCCTTTTGAAATACTGTATGGCAGAAAGTGTATGACTCCAATTAGTTGGGATAACCCGACTGACAAAATCATGGTTTGACCAGGGATGCTCCAAGAAATGGAGAACATGGTAAGGAAGGTACAACAGAACTTGAAAGAAGCACAGGACAGACAAAAGAGCTATGCGGATCAAAAAAGAAGACACTTGGAATTTCAAGTGGGAGACCATGTTTACTTGAAGGGCAAAGCCCAAAAAATCTCGCTAAAGCTAGGGAACTATGCCAATCTAGAACCCTTGTTTTGTGGGTTCTTTGAGATACTAGCTCGAATTGGACCCGTACCATATCAACTTGCACTCCCAGCTAATATAAGAATTCATAATGTATTTCATGTTTCTTTGTTGAAAAAGTATATTCGTGACCGTACTCATAAGATTGATTGGAACTTGGTGCAAGTGGAACCCAAAGGCGAGTTCCATATGGAACCCCTGCGCATTCTGGACCGGAGAGAAATAACACTTCGAAACAGAGTCGTCACTCAAGTAAAGGTGCAATAGAAGCACTTTAGCCCTAAGGAGGCCACTTGGGAATTGGAGGGAGATTTGCGGAAATCTCATCCAATCCTGCTCCAGGAAAGGAAAGAACACTAAGGAAAGTGTTTTACTGAAGGGGGACAAGATGTGACATCCCCCAAAAATAAAATATTTTTATTTTTGTGTGCTAGAAATTTATTTTCTTTTTTGGCAAATTCGAATCTGGAATTTTTTTTCCATTTATGGCAATTCTAAATTTTGAATTTAATAATTGTATTTAATTATTGTGACTATTTGGCAGAGATNTCATGGGAATCACCGGATATTATCACAGATTTATAGAAGGGTTCTCCAAGATAGCCTACCCTATCATGTCATTACAAAAGAAAGGGACCAAGTTTAACTGGTCGCAAAAGTGTCAGGACAGTTTTAAGAAGATAAAGGAATTATTGATATCGACGCCCATTTTGAAGGTAGCCAACCCAGGTAAAGACTTCACAGTATGAGTTGATGCAAGTAAAAAAGGACTAGGTGGTGTCCTAACTCAGGAAGGGCACGTGATTTTTGATGCATCTCGAAAATGAAAGGAACATGAGAGAAACTATGTCACTCATGACTTAGAATTGGCAGCAGTAATACATGCCTTAAAAATGTGGTGACACTATATAATGGGCAGAAAATTCTTACTATTGACAGATAATAGTGGGGTGAAATATTTGTTTAACCAACCAAACCTTAATGAAAGACAATCAAGGTGGCTATCCTTCTTGAGGGAATTCGACTTTGAGGTCAAACATATCAAGGGTAAGGAAAATAAAGTAGAAGATTCTTTAAGCCGCAAAATCCATGGGTTATTTGAGATAAATATTAGTAGGGAAGAAAGTGATCTGGAACAAAGAATAAAAACGACAGGTATTAACAACGGAAATTACACTAAGATGATGGAAGAATTTCAAAATAGTATCGCAAACTCAGATAAACCAGATATAAGTATCGATAAGAAGGGACTTTTAAGATTTAAAAATAGACTTTACATACCAGATTCAACAGAGCTAAAATTAACTATTTTAGACGAAGTGCATAAGAAACTGTATTCTGGCCATCCAGGTTACCAGAAAACAATAACAACACTCAGAAAACTATTTTACTGGCCTAATATGAAGGGTGAAACAGCAAAGTACTTGGCTAGGTGCCAATATTGTTAGTAGGTTAAGGCCGAACACCAGCATCCAGTCGACCTATTACAGCCATTACCAGTACCAGAATGGAAATGGGAGACCGTATTGTTGGACTTTATAACAGGTTTTCCTAAAACTCAGAAACAAAATGATTCTATCATGGTTGTAATTGATAAACTCAGTAAGTCTACACACTTTATTCCTATAAAGTCTACTTTTAAAGCTATTAACATTGCTGAAATATTCATGAAAGTAATTTTTAGACTGCATGGTATTCCTAAAATGGTGATTTCAGATAGAGACGTAAAATTCACATCTGCTTTTTGGAAGAAATTGTTGGCAAGGATAAATACTAATTGGAATTTTAGTACAAGTTATCATCCACAAACGGATGAACAGACCGGAAGGACAAACCAAATCATAGAGGATATGCTCCGCATGTATGTAACAACAAAACCAAACAAGTGGGAAGACTACCTACACTTGGTAGAATTTGCATATAACAATGGGTACCAAACTTTGACTAAATTGAGCCCTTTTGAAATACTGTATGGCAGAAAGTGTATGACTCCAATTAGTTGGGATAACCCGACTGACAAAATCATGGTTTGACCAGGGATGCTCCAAGAAATGGAGAACATGGTAAGGAAGGTACAACAGAACTTGAAAGAAGCACAGGACAGACAAAAGAGCTATGCGGATCAAAAAAGAAGACACTTGGAATTTCAAGTGGGAGACCATGTTTACTTGAAGGGCAAAGCCCAAAAAATCTCGCTAAAGCTAGGGAACTATGCCAATCTAGAACCCTTGTTTTGTGGGTTCTTTGAGATACTAGCTCGAATTGGACCCGTACCATATCAACTTGCACTCCCAGCTAATATAAGAATTCATAATGTATTTCATGTTTCTTTGTTGAAAAAGTATATTCGTGACCGTACTCATAAGATTGATTGGAACTTGGTGCAAGTGGAACCCAAAGGCGAGTTCCATATGGAACCCCTGCGCATTCTGGACCGGAGAGAAATAACACTTCGAAACAGAGTCGTCACTCAAGTAAAGGTGCAATAGAAGCACTTTAGCCCTAAGGAGGCCACTTGGGAATTGGAGGGAGATTTGCGGAAATCTCATCCAATCCTGCTCCAGGAAAGGAAAGAACACTAAGGAAAGTGTTTTACTGAAGGGGGACAAGATGTGACATCCCCCAAAAATAAAATATTTTTATTTTTGTGTGCTAGAAATTTATTTTCTTTTTTGGCAAATTCGAATCTGGAATTTTTTTTCCATTTATGGCAATTCTAAATTTTGAATTTAATAATTGTATTTAATTATTGTGACTATTTGGCAGAGATCTGTTTGGACTCAACTAACTATTTGACTATGACAGTTGTATCACAACATAATATTTATACTAATGGCAGGAGGACAAATGGAACAACCATGGTAAAAAATAAGCTGACCATGACTCCATGAGTGGGGAACATGTTGGAACTACCTCTGGGATAGTTATTACAAGTGGTGAATGAGGGATTTGACCACTGGTAGCCACTGAAAATCAGGGATTAAGAAAAGCTGCAAAAATCCCCAAAGGAGGGAAAAAGACCCAGGCAAAAATTGATAAATAGCATATACGAGGAGGCAGGACGCTGCCAAGTATGCTTGGAAATGATTGCAAGCCCTCTTGTTGTTATGAGCACTGTCGAGCAAGTGTGAGGCAAGGGGATAGCTGCTGGAAAATTTGGAATATTGTTGAGGAGTCTCCAATTTCACCCTCATGGATTCATGGTCAGGCTAGGGGGTAAACTGGGTAAGTGACTTGGCTGCCCTGTTCTACGGTTGGGAGGAATGTGGTTGTTCCCTTTGTCTTTTCGCGGATTGGAATTCAGATATGTTGATCTACCCCTCTCTATTTTGAATGGCTATGTTTGATTGATGTCATGTATCTGTTGGGAAATTATATCTAATTGTGTTAAAGTAAACTAATTGAATGATAACATCTGTTAGTTGTGAGGAATATGTGTGAAGGAAATCTATATCTATATATAGTTATAATACATCTGCTAGAATGTTCACATCTAACTACTGAATTATATATATTTGTTGCAGAAGATGAATTACCTTCATGGATATAATATGTCTGTCTATCATCACGAAGTTTGTAATAGACATCCAAACTCTAGGAACTGCTCCTCGCATGAGTAAAATGCTAGATGGATGCACCTATAATTATATTTCTGTAAGTAAGTAAGGAAAGGGGGAGATTAATGCCAATGGGGAAAATCCTATCTGTAGTTAAAACCCCAGGAAGCCACACTTAGATCCCTCGAAACATCATATATAATTACCAAACTCTTATGGAATAAAATTCATCTTCATGTATATACTAGACACAGATCTAGTATTGTTAACGTATAATACATTGATTAAAAGCGGCTCTAAGTGAATATAATAGAAATTACCTTATATAGAAAATTGTTATCCTATTGTACCCTTTTATAGATTATATGCGTATAAAACACATTAGTTTAGATCTTCGGAATTTTGTTAGGTAAACAGATATTGAATCCTTCTACACCTACTATCTCACAGAACGAAAGTAAGAACACCAGTAAAAGACAAAATTTTGAAAGTTAAAGAGATCTGGAAAACCCCTTTTGTTTATGTTGATGTTTGACACTGGAACTCATGAAGTTCTGAACCCTGAAATCCCGAAATGCGGGTCTCACCTTTCTTCTTTCGCATTTTGGAAGTTTGTTTATGTTGATGTTTGGACACTAGAACTCGCAAAGTTTCGAACCCTGAAATCTTGAAATGCGGGTCTCACCTTTCCTTTTTCGCATTTCGGAAGTTTGTTTATGTGGATATTTGGACACTGGAACTCGCGAAGTTTCGAACCCCAAAATCCCAAAATGCGGATCTCACCTTTCCTTTTTTCCCTTTTTGGAAGTTTGTTTATGTTGATGTTTGACACTGCAACTCACAAAGTTTCGAACCTTGAAATCCCGAAATGCGGGTCTCACCATTCCTTTTTCGCATTTCGGAAGTTTTTTTATGTTGATGTTTGGACATTGGAACTCGCAAAGTTTCGAACCTCGAAATCCCGAAATGTGGGTCTCACCTTTCCTTTTTCGCATTTCGAAAGTTTGTATAAGTTTTTGTTTCGGTACTTGAACTCACGAAGTCCTGAACCCCGAAACCCCGATGGGTGGGTCCCACATTCCTTTTTCACCTTTTCAAAATTTGTGGTGTGTTAATGTTTGGCACTTCCAAACGCAAAATCCTGAACCCCGAAACCCCGAAGTACCGGGTCCACAGTCTTCACACATTTTCGCATTTTTGGAAAATGGCATGGCCCTTTTGTTTCATTTTGTCTTCGGCATTTATAATCACTGAAACCCAATTGACCTCTGTTATTTTTCACAAAATTGTAGGAACCTAGAATGAATTTATTGTTATGGGAACAACTCTAATAATGTAATGAATGGACTGGTAAAAGAGCGTTGGGAATTCTTCATCCCGGATAGAGGTATGGGACTAATAAACCATATTACAAGTCGTTTGTATTGCAAACATATCGTAATATTTTTATGTAGGGATTTGGCCATAAAAACCCAAAGTTACTTGTATTGTTAAGACTGCGGTAGTGTTATAGGTACTAACAAATAGGAAAGTAATTATAAATTACAGGATCTTAACTAAACATTGAAGTGATGAGTAAATAATCATTATATCGTCGATTAGAAAACTTTAAGATGAATGGTAAGGACAGTCGATGATAGTAAGGACTCTAACAAACTTTCATACTCAAGCCTTATAACATAAAGCTTACTTCCTTGAGATCTCGAAACCTTTCAAGGATAAATGTATAAACAAATTTATTTTTTTATGACAGTTTTTTTTAAGGTACATTACATTATTCAGGATCGAATTCCTCTTAGGCGAGGAGTCAAGACTTTTAAGAAGAAGCTAAGATAGGTAAATCCCATTATTTTTCCCATATTTGGAAAAGATCTTAAAAACTATTAGATGCTAAAATCATTGTCCCTCTGAGATATTTTGTATAGGTAGAAAATTTAGTACTAGTGAGAACCAGGTAGAAAATTTAATACTAGGCTCATATTCAACTCATTTTGTTTAATTTGAGAACCACAAGCTTGTCTTCGAGCAATTCAACCTCATCTCTGCATAATGGACTTCCTCTTCATCTTCTTCTGTAACACTGCTATTTACTCCCTCTTCATCTTCTTCTGTAACACTGCTATTTGTTTCATGTTCCACTGTATCTCTAGTCTTTGTCTCGTCTTCCTCTATATCGGTAATTAGTTCTTCTTCCACTATAGTACCACTAGTTTCTTCTACTTCTTCAGTGGAATTCCTATTTATTGATTCCTTGAAAAGTTATTCGTGCCAATATGGATAGTTTCACATTCGAAATTGAATTCATATGTATAATCCTCTAGATGTTGTTTGATCCGTTGCCAAGTGAATTTGGAATTCCATATAATTTGAGTTGCAATAGGATAATAGTTTGGGCAAAAATATTGTATGAATCAGATGACGATAATATTGTCTGCCAACGTAAATGTTGTGAGACAGTCTTCAGTCTCACCATATTCACTTTCATCAGTGCAAGTCCTGATTCTCACACAATGTACGATCTCTCCCCGCCACCGATCATCTAAATCACGTATACCAACATTCTCGGATAAATTCTGTAAATTCCTTATATTAATTGTCACACTGGACACCAAGTGCTCATCATCTTCATCTTCTGTTCGGGGCATTTTCTTGGTTGTTTCCTCCATTGATATTTCTAAAGAAGGACCGGGAATAATGCCTATGTTTATTCTGGATTCCACATCTCCCATAATACTGAGAACAGTCAAATTCCTTACTCCTATTGTTACTGTTTGTATGATTACTTTGATTACATTCTTCCATTCCTTCCAAACGGCCGAACTCAAATACTATAGAATTTTCAACGATCATATATTTAACTAAATTCGATTTGTTCAGGTATATGAACTTTCTCGCATGTCAGCCAAACAATAAAAGGTAAAAATTTGGATTGTTTCTACGAATAGATCTATGATTCATATATACATATTCATTGCCTTAGTTTCTCACAAACATTTATACATTTTGATTTTGTAAAGACAACAAAGTCCTTAGACGTTTCATATGTAAATTAATGGGCTTTACCCAAATTTATGCAAATTAATGGAATTTTAAAATTTCTCTCAAATTTATAAAAAAATATAAATTAATATCGAGTGTAGTGATACTTAAAGTTTATAAAATATGTAAGTAGTTTTAAACATATCATAAGAGATAAATGAAGTTAAGATAGATGAACTCCCACTATAAATGTTGGATGTTTCAAAACTATTTACACAATTTATATCCTCAAGAT
>JZKD02S1159403.1:0-17557 GCA_000966675.3 Picea glauca | reverse complement strand
AATTCATATGTATAATCCTCTAGATGTTCTTTGATCTGTTGCCAAGTGAATTTGGAATTCCATATAATTTGAGTTGCAATAGGATAATAGTTTGGGCGAAAATCTTGTATGAATCTGATGACGATAATATTGTCCGCCAACGTAAATGTTGTGAGATAGTCTTCACTCTCCTCACATTCACTTTCATCAGTGCAACTTCTGATTCTCACGCGATGTACGATCTCTCCCCGCCACCGATCATCTAACTCACGTATATCAACATTCTCAGATAAATTCTGTAAATTCCTTATATTAACTGTCACGCTGGACACCAAGTGCTCATCATCTTCATTTTCGGTTCGGGGAGTTTGCTTCGTTGTTGCCTCCTTTGAGCTTTCTAAAGAAGGAGCGGGAATAATGCCTACGTTTAGTCCGGCTTCCACATCTCTCATAATACCGAGAACCAGTGCTCGCTCAAATTCGTTGCTCCTACTGTTACTGTTTCTACGATTACTTCGATTGCCTTCTTCCATTCCTTCCAAACGACCGAACTCAAATACTATAGAATTTTCAACGATTAAAGATTCAAATATTTAACTGAATTCTACCTGTTCAAATATATGAAGTTTCCCGCCTGTCAGCCATGCAACAATAAGAATATTTGATTCTTTCTACGAGTAGATCTCTCTCTATATATATCATTAATTGTGACGATTCCCAATAGGTGTACACTTATCCGTTTAATAATCTATATATATTTATTATTAATGATAAATTAATTAATTAATTAATGATATTTTAAGTATAACATTTAATTTTATGATTAGAATTTAAAGATGTTGGTATATTCTTTCTAGTCTTTCTAAATCAATAAATAAAATTTTATGTTTATAATTTTTTTTGCAACTTTTAATACTTATATTTTCTTATTTACTTTTTTACATCTAGTTAATATTATTAATAATTTAGTACACTCACCACAAATTACCACATTTACCACATTTAATATGTATAAAACACCTATTTTCAAATTCTATAATTGAATGGATAACATTTGTAATATTGCTACATATGTTTCATTTTGGCCACTCTTTGAAGGATGTGAAGTTTGATTTGGATTGCAATTAAAAGCATTGGTTAATTTTCTCCAAGTTTTGGTGGATGCCTATGTGAGTTTCAATTAAGGGGCGTTTCAAATTTTACTATGGATGTGAAGCGTACTCATGCATACATGATGGATGCAAAAGGTTTTAGTGATGACGGTAGCCAAGAGCTCACATTGCTCGAGAGCCACCACCGTTTTAGTGATGACGGTAGCCAAGAGCTCACATTGCTCGAGAGCCACCACCACTCACGGTGAAATTTTATGACCCTCTTGAGATTTATTTTATGTTCATTGAATACTATTAAGCAGCATAGTATAGTATTTTTCTAAATCATTTCAAATTGATATGAATTTATATTATTTTAGGTTTTTGATATTTATTTTATGTTCATTAAATACTATTATAAGTAACAGAGCATCTTTCTAAATCATTTCAAGTTCATATGAATTTATATTGAGTGGATCAGAATCATGTATTCAAACTTTAAAACATTCCCCAAATATCAGGAATACCTAATATCTAGTCAGGACTACGACCTCACATTGTATTGTGTCAAAGGAATTGTAATTTTGAACCATTCATTGCTTTAAAAAATTCATTGAGCATCTTGCTCCCTTTTATCATTATTTGGATTTCTGTTAGATGCTATTGGTTTAATTAAGCTGATTGGTGTTGGATTTTTTAATTTTCTTTTATTGAAAATTGATTCCTTGTCTGTTCGATCACTACGGGAAGGCCTACTAGTTGTAGGAAGGTTAGCTCTACGGGAAGGCCTACTAGTTGTAGGAAGGTTAGCTCTAGTTCCTTGGACTCCCAGTGAAGTCTGTGTTCGGCATAAAGAAAGTACTATCCGGTAACACCTTAAAGGGTTTAAATAATAATGCAGGGGCAACTAAGAGACTACAAGCAGCTAATAGAATATGAAAGAAAATGATATATCTTGTTTTATATTCTTAGGAGAATAAATCTAATGGAACGATAATCTGGGAATTTTTTTTTTTAAATATTGAAAATTAATTGGTAAATTGTTTACAGTAACTTAAGAATTTCTTGAAACATGTATTTTTTTGTTTTAAATTGGGATTTAAATGCTTTCTTCTTGTTTTAAATTGGGACTAATGAATTTTTTACACTTCTTGGGTGCATGATTTCTACAATGGAAGCCAATAAGGAATACAAATTCTTTATTTGTGGAGGGGACATGATTTCTATAACAAAAACCAATAAGGAATACAAATTATCCGAGGTTAACAAATATAGTTATGGGGCGAATAAGATTTCATAAATTAAGACAAAAAATGTGTTGAAAAAAGTGATTGATGGATGTTGCTTTTGATTATTTATTTTGCAAATATTTGTATAATATAAACAAATGGTTGAACATGGAAATGAGTTTATGAACACAAATAAGAGGGCATTCCCTATTAGAAATAATTTATAAGAGGATGAAGGTAAATATGATCTATTGATTTTGGATTATGGTGATCCTATAACAAATAGTAACTCATCTCCATCTCGGGAGTATGCATTTGAAATGTTGGACTATGTTTGGATTATGGTGATCTTACAACAAATACCCATTCACCTCCACCTCATTCTTTTTAAATTTAGTTGGCTTCTCATTGACATATATCATTGACATCTAGCCATAGTGAAAATCACCTTTATAATGAAATACATAGCCACAATTATATCCTGATGAATATTAATATACATATTTTATTTACAAACCCTAATTTTATCTTAAACCCTAATTAAAGTTTATAAATAAAATAATCGCAATTATGTGACTGTGTTAGTCTTCCTTGCAAGTTAAAAAAAAAAAATATTGCATGGCAAGTTACAATATTGCGAGGCTTATTTCCGTTGCATATAGCTCATCGCGATTGGAGAAGGAATATACGTAGTTTCCAGGCATAAAGGGAATATGGTGTTCAACTCTTCACAATTATGATACTTTTTGGTGATGAGCTTAGGTAGTGAGACTCGTGTACTTCCACAAGAATATAAGTAAATGTATTTTTATTTAATGCTAATTCTTTATTTTGTCTAACTTGTTGAGGAGAAATTCAAAGATTAATAGAAAAACATATAAAGAAGTGTTCACAATATATAATAGGGTTTTGGAAAGACACTCAACAAAAGAGGAGGAGATTCAATGTGACTGTATTTCTAGGTAGATGATGCAATTGAGCTATTCACCAAGTGATATAAGCAATACATATCCTGTTTGCATGAGGAAATGCAATATCTAAGGTGTGGGGGAGATGTTGGGCCTTTAATTTGAAGCCATTTTCATTTCCAATAAAAACATTTTTTTTTGTCTAGCTTGTTGAGGAGAAATTCAAAGATTAATAGAAAAACATATAAAGAAGTGTTCACAATATATAATAGGGTTTTGGAAAGACACTCAACAAAAGAGGAGGAGATTCAATGTGAGTGTATTTCTAGGTAGATGATGCAATTGAGCTATTCACCAAGTGATATAAGCAATACATATCCTGTTTGCATGAGGAAATGCAATATCTAAGGGGTGGGGGAGATGTTGGGCCTTTAATTTGAAGCCATTTTCATTTCCAATAAAAACATTTTTTTTTTTTGTCACAACCACTGCATTAGAATTACCRCTATTTTTATCACTTTTTTCTATAAAGGTCATTCAAATGCTCATGMGTTAATATTATTGGTTTAATTGTGTTTCCCCATTGTTTTTAATGATTTGGAATAATTAAAAATGTGTTTTATTACTAATGATGGTTTATCAAGCTCAGGTCTTGTAACCAACATAGAGCTCTCATAACCTGCATCATAGTTCATCATGTTTGCAAGGTTCTAGAAGGAAATCCAAGACTAGGGTTTTGTCACTAGGACCTTTGCAATGCTCTTGTGATATTTAGCTCACACCCAAGTAGCATGTGTGGACCTCCAACTCATCAATAACGATTAAGAAAAAATAAGCACTAGAGGGTTAGCTCCTGACATAAATTTCAAGGAAGTGGAGGTGAATATAAACAATGCAAGACATGAGTTGTGTGAAGATGGATCCAAACTGAGCACTACATGATCCTTTTTCCAAATTGAGATATGGTTTGGGAGGTCTCAACAATTTTCTAATCTTGATTTTCCTATATTTTATGTTGTGATCCAAATTAGCAACAGTGTCAAAAAACCAACTTCGATTGTTGAGAAGACAAAGACAAATATTGGAAAACGAAAACATGGATTTTGTCCATAATACAATAAATTGACAAAGACAAGGGTAATTTTTGAAATTGAGAAATGGCTCAGGGGATTTAGGAATATATTTAAGAAGGATTTTTCCCAAATTACATGTGCGGAGATTTGAAAAACACCAAAATTATTTGTTTGGTTAAAATTTTAAAGGATTTTTGGAGTTTGTTACCACCTCTTATGTATAAATAAAGGTGTGGAGGAGATCAATGTAAGTTAGAGGTTACAAATCATAATTAATAAGTAAAAAAGATGGGGTTAGAGGAATTAGAAGAGACCTAGAGCTAGGTTAGATCATATTATTGTGCTATTGTCGAACCTCCATTAATACAAAGGATTTCGCTGATGTTTTGAAGACAAGAATTCATAGTCAATTCACTTGTTAATTCTTTACCTTTTTAAGCAACAAACCAATTGGGAGGGCCCACCAATTCATTCCACATTTCCCTTTTATCTTTGTAGGTTTATATTGAAGGCCATAGTTCATGAGTGAAGTTCTTCTTTGGGTTTTGCATCCCTTGAACACCTGAACATTACAGTAGGTGAAATATTGTTATTGGTTCCATTAGAGAAGCCTTGATACTATTTTCCCAGTTAGCACATCAATTAGATTTAATTCTAAATTATATTTTATTATTTTTCTAATTACAAGAACAATGTCAAATGTCACTTGAAGGTAGGAATGAGATTACATGATGCTCATGAATTGATTGAGTGAAAGCTTGTAGCTTGCCCCAACAAGATATTTTACTTGATTGAGTGAAATATTGTAGCTTTCCCCAACCATATATTTTCTTGTTGTTGTAACATAGTTTAAATTATAGGTAGAACTCAAAACATTAGTTTTTTGGATCTTATATTTGTTGGAAGATTTGTTGTTGTCATTGATGTCAACCCTAGTCATTGGTTTTCGACCCCAATATTGATGAAGGTATTTGGACATGAAGGACAGTGCACATGCAAACAAAACACTCATATATGGATAGGATACATCATGTTGTTTCCGGTGGTAGGTGGCACGTCACGTGGATCCTCATGGTTGAGGAGAAAAGAATTTTTGAAGATGACAAAGTGAATTGAAGAAGGAAGTACATGTCGACCGTGAAGATAATTAAATAAAATAATTACAAAATAAGAAAGTGTCAGGTCAGCCATAATGTTAAAAGGAAGTGACATAAATGGTATAAATACATATCATTATATATTCATTATACACACAAGTTGAATTTCAGAGGAAATCTGAAGTAAAGAAGGCCGAATTTCAAGGGAGGATGAAGTCTTTTGGTGATGTGTTCTAAGGTATGTTATTTACAGGTCATCTTACCATTTTCACTATAGCTTTTTTTCTAGAATTATTTAGACGGTTAAATTGATATGGTATGGATAAGACATATCTAGGTACCTGTGGTAAAAATTTCAGATCTTTATTTCCTATAATTTTTTAGATATACTCTGTGGAATATAGGGTTTTTGACTAGTCCTCAAGCTAGTCAATAAACAAGTGTTTCGGGTAAAAAATTCATAACTTCTTCATAGAGAATCCAAATGAAGTGATACAAATTTCATTGGAAATATTACGGGTTTTATTTTCTTCTGTGTGAGTTTCAGAATATGATATTAAATATTGAGCGCAGGGCTTTATGTACAAGTTCTCTCTCCTAAATAAACCAGAATTGAATAAAGTATACCATTCTCTCTATAACCTCTTTTTGGAAAGGATTCAGGGAGTGAAACTTGGAGGAGTTTCATTGAATACATTGAGTAATATTATCTAGAGGATCAAAGTATTCCAAGGATTGAATAATTGAAGAAGTTGAATAAGTCTCAGGAAGCAATATCAGGTTCCATGTGATGGTTGGTTGATGGTGATGGTTTAATGTAAAGTTTTAATATCTCTCATATATTCTTGGGTGGAAGGAAGGGGAAAGAATGGAGAGTTCAACCCTCTCTTGATATTGGAGGATTGAATCTTCCTCATGGAGGTTTATCCCTCCCTTTATATTTTGAAGTTGTAGCTACCTTTGGAAGTCGTTACTTCCCTTGAACAATAACTATTGATTATTTATCATATATAGTGCATGGTGTATTGTGGTGTATTGGTGTAACTCTTATACTATTGTTCATTTCTCATTGTATATAATTGAATGGTTTAGGTATAAGTTGAAAACGGTTTTAAATTGTACTTGATACTGATTCACCCCCCTCTCAGTATCAACAATTGGTATCAGAGAGGGTTACCTTCAGTACAATTTAACCACTGGAAGGAAGATCCTAAGAAGAAATNATGAAGAAGAAGTTGAAGCAAATTACAACATCTCAGATTTCAAAGAAGAAAATAGAGATCAGTTCTTTTTCTTTAATTGTGAAGGAGTAGGGCATGTTGAATTTGAATGTCCTCATCCAAGGATTGAAAGAGATGACACTGAAGAAGAAAACTCCAATGAAGAAGAAGAAAATTGTTAAGCATACATTATTCAACAAGAAGATGAGAATCTTAAAAAATTGAAGCATTTTGAGATTGAAAATAGCAATCTCAAAGACACGCATACAAAACTAAGAAGTGAATTGGGTAGTTGTGAAAAGAAAGTTGTAATCTTGAATAAACAATTAGAAGACTTTGAGAAACTAAGAGAAGAAACCATTTCCTTGAAAACTCTACTCAAAGAAGAAAGAAGAACAAGAGAAGTAAGGAATTTCCAAATGATGAATAAAGAAGAAGATTGTGAGAAACTTGAAAAAGAAGTTGTCTCATTGAGGAAGCAATTAAGAAACTCTCAAGTGCCAAAAGAATTAACACATCTTGGATGCATGGGTGAAATTTCATACAAAGAAGATGCAAATACCAACAAGAAGGTTGAATAGAGAGCTACACAGACAGTTGATGAGAAGTGGACCAGGATACCAGAAAGAAGGAATGACTACAAAAGAGATGAATATCCAAGAAGACCTCCTACCTTCAGGAATCAAAGAATCTTCAATCAATATGGAGGAGAATACAAAAGAGTAGATCATGAACTCAGATGAACTACATCACAAAGAAGGTCACTCACTCCAAGGTATCATAATTTGTTTCTTGTTCATTGTTATACTTGAAAAAAATTTGGACATAAGACAATTAATTGCAGAATCGGTGAAAGGAACAATTATGCAAGAAACATGAATGGTGTAAATATAAGATATGGAAATAATCGTGGATTTGTCAACATAAGTTATAAATCATTTTCCCCATTGATGGACAAAAATATTGTATGCTACAAATGTAATTATCTTGGTCACAAAGMAYGAGATTKCAKATATATGAATGAAGATGTCCCTATGCCAACCACAGTATGGAGAAGGAAAGAGATTCCAAACAATGAAKAYTGTCGAATAATGTTGATYGTTGAATAATGTAAAGGAGAAGATGTATGGTACATAGATAGTGGATGTTCTTCACACATGACCGGGGATCAAGACAAATTCATCAACTTGAAGATAAAGGGTGACAATGTTGCATTTGGATATGACTCATCTGCCAAAATACTTGGAGAAGGTGTAGTAGATCTTGGAAGTAAAAATGTAAAATAAAAGAATGTCCTATTGGTTGAAGACTTGAAGCATAATCTACTCAGTGTTAGTAAAATGTGTGATCAGCGATATACTCTCAAGTTTGACTCACAAAGATGAAAAATCAAAGAAGAAGGTTCAGGAAGATTGGTTGCAGCAACAACAAGAAGACCAAGTAAAAAATACATTCTAAAACCATGAAAAAACTCCAAGGAAGAAAGAGACGATAAAAATCAAGTGTTATTAAGTGTTATATGTTCAGGGGGAGAATCCCCGAAGAAGAGAGTTACCTTTTTCCATTCAACTCAAGGGGCGAAGCCCTACCCTTTTCCATTGATGTCAAAGGGGGGAGAGAAATTGGGATCATGATGATAGGGGGAGCATGAGTGTTTCCATCAATGACAAACCGGGATATTGTTGGAAGATTAGTTGTTTTCATTGATGCCAACCCTAGTCATTGGTCTTTTACCACAAGATTGATGAAGGTATTTGGACATGAAGGACAATGCACATGAAAACAAAACACCCACAGATAGATAGTATACATCATTTTGTTTTTGGTGGTAGGTGTCATGTCACATGGATCCTCATTGTTGAGGAGAAATGAATTTTTGAAGATGACAAAGTGAATTGAAGAAGGAAGTACATGTCGGCCTTGAAGATAATTAACAAAAATAATTACAAAATAAGAAAGTGTCAGGTCAACCATAATGTTAAAAGGAAGTGACATAAATGGTATAAATACATATCATTATACACACAAGTCCAATTTCAGAGAAAATCTGAAGTAAAGAAGGACGAATTTCAAGGGATGATGAAGTCTTTTGGCAATGTGTTCTAAGGTATGCTATTTACAGGTCATCTTACCATGTTCTCTATAATTTGTTTTCTATAATGGTTAATATGGTGAAATTGATATGGTATTGATAAGACATATCTATGTACTTGTGGTAAAAAATTCATATCTTTATTTGCTACAATTTTGGAGATAAACACTGTGGAAGATAGGGTTTTTGACTAGTCCTGAAGTTAGTCAATAAACATGTGTTTTGGGTAAAATAGTCATAACTTATTCATAGATAATCCAAATTAAGTGAGACCAATTTCATTGGAAATAGTACGGGTTTTAGTTTGTTTTTTGCGAGTTTCTAAATTTGATGTTAAATATTGAGCATGGGGCATTCTATATAAGTTTTCTCTCCTCAATAAACTAGAATTGAATAAGGTCTACCATTCTCTCTATAACTTTTTTTTGGGGAGGATTCAAGGAGTGAAACTTGGAGGAGTTTCAGAGAATACATTGAGTGATATTATCTGTAGGATCAGATTATTCCAAGGATTGAATAATTTTAGAAGTTGAATAAGTCTCAGGAAGCATTATCGGGTTCTATGTGATGGTTGGTCGATGGTGATGATTTAATGTAAATTTTTATTATCTCTCATATATTCTTGGGTGGAAGGAAGGGGCAAGGATGGAGAGGTCGACTCTCTCTTTATATTGGAGGATTGTATCTTCCTCATGGAGGCTTATCCCTCCCTTTATATTTGGAAGTTGTAGCTACCTTTGGAAGTAATTACTTCCCTTGAACAATAACTCTTGATTATTTCTCATATATTGTGCATGGTGTATTGGTGTAACTCTTATACTATTGTTCATTGCTCATTGGATATAATTGAATGGTCTAAGTATAAGTTGAAAAATGTTTTAAATTGTACTTGATACTGATTCACCCCCCCTCTTAGTATCAACAATATTAAATGTACTCAATTTTTTCCTTAGTTTAGGTTTTAACTCTAGCATAATTTAATTTTGTGTAAATATATAAATTTCAATTTGAGTTAGATTAGTGTTAATTTTTCTTTCAAACTATTAGTTAGGTTTTATTTTATATTAGAATATTAGTTATATTATGTAGTTATAGGTTTATAATTAGATTTAATTGTATAGTTAGTTAATTCTATTAAGTTTTCTATATACATAGTTTATTTACGATTAATTAGATGTGTATAATGTCATATATTATATAGTTTTGATTTAAAATTAAGTTGTTAAATTTTATTAATAAAAAGTGTGTTTTAGATTTAGGTAGGATAGACTTAGTTTCAAATTGATGATTACTATATATTTCACCTTTCAACTTGCACGAGGTATAATGGGAAGGGGTGAATGTGAAAAATTTATAGACTAAATTCATACATGCCACACATCAAAAAACCTTCTATCAAATTTATCCTTGGGACTTTTTCAAATCCAGTCGGTCAAATGTAAAAACAAATAATTTCCTGCCACGTATCAACGTAAAATGATAAATGTAATTCGATGTTAATTCATCGTTATTATATTTCTCAAAGGTGAAAATTTGAGCGTGCTCTACTTGAGTTTCAACTCGCATCTCCTTCATCATCTTATCAATGAATATTTGGTTCAAACAACTTCAACAAAGTGAGCTAAAATTCAAGGATTCATTCTATTCTCGAAGGAATATCATCTTATTTTGCAATGGTTGATTGTATCGATGTAAATTAAAGGATTAAAGATATCTTTTTATAACCAATTTTGGATCTAGACATTTTGTATAAAAGAAGGAAAAATCGATGGAGGGATTGATTTTGGAGCTGGAGAGATTTTTTTTTTAAGTTTTAATAAAATCATCTTTGCAAGTATTAAAAGATTCTTGGTTTTTATCTTTGGCATATGAGATCCTTCTCTCTATTTTTTTATTTTTTTTTTCTTCCCTTTTATCAAATGTACATGAGCTAATAACTAAGAAAATTTAGTATGACCACTATTGGTTTTTATCTTTGGCATATGAGATCCTTCTCTGTAATTTGTTATTCATGTTTTTCTTCCCTTTTATCAAATGTACATGAGATGATAATTAAGAAAATTTAGTATGACCACTACTGTATACATCAAGCACTAGTTTAAGTTACATATTTCATCGAGTTAATTGTAATTTAAATTTATGACATGTTTCTTTAATTTTATAATTTATTTGTGTTTTGAAATGTAATCTCACATGAATAAATAAATTTCATTTGTATTTGTTTGTATTTTTGTCTATTACAGATAATTTTGATATTTATCTTTAGATACATCATTTTATCTTTGATTTTGTTTTCCACTATTCTGCAAACGATAATTTAAATTGTGCCAAAGAATTAAGGTCTAAGACCTTTATGGTTTGCTATTAATGAAATATAATTATCACAAAATATCACAGTCTATGTTCTTTGAACAAATTTTAAAACTCCAACCACCTGAGATTTAAAATGTCCTTGGGATTGTTTCCCTAGCGAGGAAATATCTCAAGGAATAAAACATTTTTTTGAGTCATTTTTGGGAAGTGAATTTAGAAATATTTTCCATGGGTAAAACAATTATACCTACCTTTTGATGGTGCAAAAAAATAGATTGGATAAAATCATTCACATGATGATTCCACACTTTTTCAATCCTGGAACTAGGAAAGAAAAACGCTAGAGAATATCCATATCCTAAGAAAATAACACCAGTAGAAAATCCACAAAATCTATTTTCTAAGAAAAACGAAAACGTAGACATATAACTCCACCATATTTTACTTCTAAACATGCATCTTCTACTATCCGTAAATCCAAAGAAAAATTTGTTGTTGATCCTAAAGTTTCCATAATAAAAATTGCAATTCCCACAATCCCTTCACACACTCCAACTATGCCTTCACCTACATCTTCTAAGGAACCTCTTTCAAGTTCTCTAAAACTTCTTTTGACAGTCTCTACAACAAAATCTATCCAATTGTTTCTTGAAATATATATTCAACTTTCTCTTAAATATTAAACCGTAATGTCTCGAATATATTCCACTGAATATTCTCCATTTGTTTCTCCTAAGGAATCACTCAAGAATTCTCCAAACCTTTCCCTTAAATAACCTCTCAAAGATTCTTCATTTTCATCTATTTATTCAAAGTTTTACTTTTTAAATCCTAAAAATGAACTTTTAGAGATCCCTCAAACTTTTGTCCCAGAAGTTCCTTTTGGAAAAGAAGAGTCTTTCAAAACTTATATAAATCCCCTTAAACTTGAAAATTCCCAGTTAATACATGATTTCATATCTATGGTTTGTGTAAATCAACCAAATCATCCTAATCCTCCTCCTCCTCCTAGGGATTTTAATAAAGTTGTAACAATGTGTGCACCATTGTTTTTAGAGGGTAATATTAATGATTTGCTGAAAAATTATCATAAAATGTTACCAAACTTTAATGGTGAAACTGAGATTACTACTTTACAACACCTAGCATCCTTTGATGAGTTTGTAGATAGATTTGGATTAGAATGTGAGAATGTTTACATGAGAAGTGAGAACTTGGTTTCAAGGAAATCAACCAAATACTCTTTGCAATTGGAACAAATTGAAGGAAACGTTTTTTAGACAATGGGAAGAGAAGAAATATCACCTTTACTATTTGACTAAGTTTGGAGCCTTGAAATTTAAGAACATTGAGTCAATATCTAAGTTTATCAAGAGATTCAATAAAAACTATAACAAGATTTCATCTGATGTAAAACCATCCCAACCAGCTGCAAAAGTAACCTTTTCAAGTGCCTTTGATCTAGAATTTTCCTTTCTTTTAAGAGAAATAAGATCAAGAACATTAGCAAACATGCANGTAAATATAAGATATGGAAATAATCGTGGATTTGTCAACATAAGTTATAAATCATTTTCCCCATTGATGGACAAAAATATTGTATGCTACAAATGTAATTATCTTGGTCACAAAGCACGAGATTTCATATATATGAATGAAGATGTCCCTATGCCAACCACAGTATGGAGAAGGAAAGAGATTCCAAACAATGAATATTGTCGAATAATGTTGATCGTTGAATAATGTAAAGGAGAAGATGTATGGTACATAGATAGTGGATGTTCTTCACACATGACCGGGGATCAAGACAAATTCATCAACTTGAAGATAAAGGGTGACAATGTTGCATTTGGATATGACTCATCTGCCAAAATACTTGGAGAAGGTGTAGTAGATCTTGGAAGTAAAAATGTAAAATAAAAGAATGTTCTATTGGTTGAAGACTTGAAGCATAATCTACTCAGTGTTAGTAAAATGTGTGATCAAGGATATACTCTCACGTTTGACTCACAAAGATGAAAAATCAAAGAAGAAGGTTCAGGAAGATTGGTTGCAGCTACAACAAGAAGACCAAGTAAAAAATACATTCTAAAACCATGAAAAAACTCCAAGGAAGAAATAGACGATAAAAATCAAGTGTTATTAAGTGTTATATGTTCAGGGGGAGAAGCCCCGAAGAAGAGAGTTGCCTTTTGCCATTCAACTCAAGGGGCGAAGCCCTACCCTTTTCCATTGATGTCAAAGGGGGAGAGAAATTGGGATCATGATGATAGGGGAAGCATGAGTGTTTCCATCAATGACAAAGGGGGATATTGTTGGAAGATTAGTTGTTTTCATTGATGCCAACCCTAGTCATTGGTCTTTTACCACAAGATTGATGAAGGTATTTGGACATGAAGGAAAATGCACATGAAAACAAAACACCCACAGATAGATAGTATACATCATTTTGTTTTTGGTGGTAGGTGTCATGTCACATGGATCCTCATTGTTGAGGAGAAATGAATTTTTGAAGATGACAAAGTGAATTGAAGAAGGAAGTACATGTCGGCCTTGAAGATAATTAACAAAAATAATTACAAAATAAGAAAGTGTCAGGTCAACCATAATGTTAAAAGGAAGTGACATAAATGGTATAAATACATATCATTATACACACAAGTCCAATTTCAGAGAAAATCTGAAGTAAAGAAGGACGAATTTCAAGGGATGATGAAGTCTTTTGGCAATGTGTTCTAAGGTATGCTATTTACAGGTCATCTTACCATGTTCTCTATAATTTGTTTTCTATAATGGTTAATATGGTGAAATTGATATGGTATTGATAAGACATATCTATGTACTTGTGGTAAAAAATTCATATCTTTATTTGCTACAATTTTGGAGATAAACACTGTGGAAGATAGGGTTTTTGACTAGTCCTGAAGTTAGTCAATAAACATGTGTTTTGGGTAAAATAGTCATAACTTATTCATAGATAATCCAAATTAAGTGAGACCAATTTCATTGGAAATAGTACGGGTTTTAGTTTGTTTTTTGCGAGTTTCTAAATTTGATGTTAAATATTGAGCATGGGGCATTCTATATAAGTTTTCTCTCCTCAATAAACTAGAATTGAATAAGGTCTACCATTCTCTCTATAACTTTTTTTTGGGGAGGATTCAAGGAGTGAAACTTGGAGGAGTTTCAGAGAATACATTGAGTGATATTATCTGTAGGATCAGATTATTCCAAGGATTGAATAATTTTAGAAGTTGAATAAGTCTCAGGAAGCATTATCGGGTTCTATGTGATGGTTGGTCGATGGTGATGATTTAATGTAAATTTTTATTATCTCTCATATATTCTTGGGTGGAAGGAAGGGGCAAGGATGGAGAGGTCGACTCTCTCTTTATATTGGAGGATTGTATCTTCCTCATGGAGGCTTATCCCTCCCTTTATATTTGGAAGTTGTAGCTACCTTTGGAAGTAATTACTTCCCTTGAACAATAACTCTTGATTATTTCTCATATATTGTGCATGGTGTATTGGTGTAACTCTTATACTATTGTTCATTGCTCATTGGATATAATTGAATGGTCTAAGTATAAGTTGAAAAATGTTTTAAATTGTACTTGATACTGATTCACCCCCCCTCTTAGTATCAACAATATTAAATGTACTCAATTTTTTCCTTAGTTTAGGTTTTAACTCTAGCATAATTTAATTTTGTGTAAATATATAAATTTCAATTTGAGTTAGATTAGTGTTAATTTTTCTTTCAAACTATTAGTTAGGTTTTATTTTATATTAGAATATTAGTTATATTATGTAGTTATAGGTTTATAATTAGATTTAATTGTATAGTTAGTTAATTCTATTAAGTTTTCTATATACATAGTTTATTTACGATTAATTAGATGTGTATAATGTCATATATTATATAGTTTTGATTTAAAATTAAGTTGTTAAATTTTATTAATAAAAAGTGTGTTTTAGATTTAGGTAGGATAGACTTAGTTTCAAATTGATGATTACTATATATTTCACCTTTCAACTTGCACGAGGTATAATGGGAAGGGGTGAATGTGAAAAATTTATAGACTAAATTCATACATGCCACACATCAAAAAACCTTCTATCAAATTTATCCTTGGGACTTTTTCAAATCCAGTCGGTCAAATGTAAAAACAAATAATTTCCTGCCACGTATCAACGTAAAATGATAAATGTAATTCGATGTTAATTCATCGTTATTATATTTCTCAAAGGTGAAAATTTGAGCGTGCTCTACTTGAGTTTCAACTCGCATCTCCTTCATCATCTTATCAATGAATATTTGGTTCAAACAACTTCAACAAAGTGAGCTAAAATTCAAGGATTCATTCTATTCTCGAAGGAATATCATCTTATTTTGCAATGGTTGATTGTATCGATGTAAATTAAAGGATTAAAGATATCTTTTTATAACCAATTTTGGATCTAGACATTTTGTATAAAAGAAGGAAAAATCGATGGAGGGATTGATTTTGGAGCTGGAGAGATTTTTTTTTTAAGTTTTAATAAAATCATCTTTGCAAGTATTAAAAGATTCTTGGTTTTTATCTTTGGCATATGAGATCCTTCTCTCTATTTTTTTATTTTTTTTTTCTTCCCTTTTATCAAATGTACATGAGCTAATAACTAAGAAAATTTAGTATGACCACTATTGGTTTTTATCTTTGGCATATGAGATCCTTCTCTGTAATTTGTTATTCATGTTTTTCTTCCCTTTTATCAAATGTACATGAGATGATAATTAAGAAAATTTAGTATGACCACTACTGTATACATCAAGCACTAGTTTAAGTTACATATTTCATCGAGTTAATTGTAATTTAAATTTATGACATGTTTCTTTAATTTTATAATTTATTTGTGTTTTGAAATGTAATCTCACATGAATAAATAAATTTCATTTGTATTTGTTTGTATTTTTGTCTATTACAGATAATTTTGATATTTATCTTTAGATACATCATTTTATCTTTGATTTTGTTTTCCACTATTCTGCAAACGATAATTTAAATTGTGCCAAAGAATTAAGGTCTAAGACCTTTATGGTTTGCTATTAATGAAATATAATTATCACAAAATATCACAGTCTATGTTCTTTGAACAAATTTTAAAACTCCAACCACCTGAGATTTAAAATGTCCTTGGGATTGTTTCCCTAGCGAGGAAATATCTCAAGGAATAAAACATTTTTTTGAGTCATTTTTGGGAAGTGAATTTAGAAATATTTTCCATGGGTAAAACAATTATACCTACCTTTTGATGGTGCAAAAAAATAGATTGGATAAAATCATTCACATGATGATTCCACACTTTTTCAATCCTGGAACTAGGAAAGAAAAACGCTAGAGAATATCCATATCCTAAGAAAATAACACCAGTAGAAAATCCACAAAATCTATTTTCTAAGAAAAACGAAAACGTAGACATATAACTCCACCATATTTTACTTCTAAACATGCATCTTCTACTATCCGTAAATCCAAAGAAAAATTTGTTGTTGATCCTAAAGTTTCCATAATAAAAATTGCAATTCCCACAATCCCTTCACACACTCCAACTATGCCTTCACCTACATCTTCTAAGGAACCTCTTTCAAGTTCTCTAAAACTTCTTTTGACAGTCTCTACAACAAAATCTATCCAATTGTTTCTTGAAATATATATTCAACTTTCTCTTAAATATTAAACCGTAATGTCTCGAATATATTCCACTGAATATTCTCCATTTGTTTCTCCTAAGGAATCACTCAAGAATTCTCCAAACCTTTCCCTTAAATAACCTCTCAAAGATTCTTCATTTTCATCTATTTATTCAAAGTTTTACTTTTTAAATCCTAAAAATGAACTTTTAGAGATCCCTCAAACTTTTGTCCCAGAAGTTCCTTTTGGAAAAGAAGAGTCTTTCAAAACTTATATAAATCCCCTTAAACTTGAAAATTCCCAGTTAATACATGATTTCATATCTATGGTTTGTGTAAATCAACCAAATCATCCTAATCCTCCTCCTCCTCCTAGGGATTTTAATAAAGTTGTAACAATG
This sequence comes from Picea glauca, assembly GCA_000966675.3. Lineage (NCBI taxonomy): Eukaryota > Viridiplantae > Streptophyta > Pinopsida > Pinales > Pinaceae > Picea > Picea glauca. Next base: position 480 of record JZKD02S1159403.1, on the reverse strand, counting down.
TGTGCACCATTGTTTTTAGAGGGTAATATTAATGATTTGCTGAAAAATTATCATAAAATGTTACCAAACTTTAATGGTGAAACTGAGATTACTACTTTACAACACCTAGCATCCTTTGATGAGTTTGTAGATAGATTTGGATTAGAATGTGAGAATGTTTACATGAGAAGTGAGAACTTGGTTTCAAGGAAATCAACCAAATACTCTTTGCAATTGGAACAAATTGAAGGAAACGTTTTTTAGACAATGGGAAGAGAAGAAATATCACCTTTACTATTTGACTAAGTTTGGAGCCTTGAAATTTAAGAACATTGAGTCAATATCTAAGTTTATCAAGAGATTCAATAAAAACTATAACAAGATTTCATCTGATGTAAAACCATCCCAACCAGCTGCAAAAGTAACCTTTTCAAGTGCCTTTGATCTAGAATTTTCCTTTCTTTTAAGAGAAATAAGATCAAGAACATTAGCAAACATGCA
>JZKD02S1159392.1:0-12775 GCA_000966675.3 Picea glauca | reverse complement strand
ATAGCAAACTCTCACAACAACAGTCTCTCCATCTCTTCTCTGTACCATGTATTTATATCTTCTGTGCACCTTGTGCATGCAGTGTTCGCAATGCCTCTGCATGCTGACTCTACACCATTATCCTCCACCTCTCGAGTGCTCTGTCTGATTATCATCGTGACTATTCAGCTTCTCTGGTGGTTCGCCCTGCGTGTCCAACATCACTGTATGTTATATTGAGATTCCTCAGTCTCTCTTGCAGTTTAAGACTCTTCGTCTTCTCTGAGACAGTCAAACCCTTAATCTTCATCGACCCTGATCGACGGTTCATGATCTTGGTGAATCAATGGTCCTAATCTCATCGTGATCTCGTATCTCACTATTCCTTCATTGGAGATTTCCGTTACTCCAAGTCGCAATAGGCGAGACTCCGAGATGGAGCTCAGATCAACGATCCACATCTTTTGATGTATTGACGGTTAGGATAATTTTGTGATATCGCATCTCTCTGATCCTAAGATGGATATTTTCGTCACTCCAAGTCGCGATAGGTGAAACTCCGAGATGGATCTTTATGGTGCTTTGATCTTTCGCCACGCATCCTCTTTATCCAATGGTCATTGATTAAATCACAATCTCACATCTTCGTTGTTCCTTTGGCTTTCCAGTTAGTGAGATGACGATCTTTCACCACATGTCCTCTTGATCCAATGGACCACGATTAAATCGCGATCTCACATCTTCGTTGTTCCTTTGACTTTCCAGTCAACGCGATGACGATCTTTCGCCACGTGTCCTCTTGATCCAATGGTCCTTGATTAAATCGTGATCTCGCATCTTCGTTGTTCCTTTGACTTTCCAGTTAGCGAGATGATGATCTCTCGCCACGTGTGATCCCCTGCGCAGATCCAATGGTCCTCCTGTGATCCGGATCCGACGACTATCCTTCTCTCTCTACCTTGCGACTTGGAGTACCCACTGTTTGGACTCTCAACCTGCGAACTCCCGAGTTCGCGAGATCTCTCGATCTCTCGCCACCTGTCCCCCCAGATGGATGACTAGAAATCTCTCTCCACTTCACCGCCTCGCGTCCTCGCGCCTCGCGACTTTGAACACCAAATACTTGGGCCTTTATCCTGCGAACCCCTGAGTTCATGAGATCTCTCCGATCTCTGCCACGCGTCCTTCCCAGATGAACGGTCTTGATATTCTCGCCACTTCACCACCTCACGTCCTCGTACCTCGCGACTTTGAACACCCAATACTTGGGCCTTTATCCTGCGAACCCCAGAGTTCGCGAGATCTCTCTGATCTCTGCCACGCATCCTTCCCAGATGGATGGTCCTAATCTTCTCACCACTTCGCCACTTCGTGACCTTGCGCCTCGTGACCTTTAACACCAAATCCTCGGGCTCTTCCACTCACGAGCTTCCAAGCTCACTCAGATCTAACGATCATCGATGCTTCTCTTCCAAGTTTACACATCCTTCTTACTTGGAAGAATTTCAACTCTGCACTAATTCCTCCTGAGCCTACGTTGTTCATGTTTGTCCATCGATGCACATTCTGATCCTGCCATCTTCACTGTTGTACTTACCATCAATGACAAGCATACACTATCTGTTAAAAATTTACCAACAAAGTACCACTTCAACAAACTCATAGTGGAAGGAGACTCTCAAATCATCCTCAATATCTTCCAAAACATCTTGAATGGAGCCAACCTAGAGAAGGTCTCACCTTATTGGTGCCTCACTCACAATCTCTAAATCATTGCAACTCTCCTCAGGCAAGGTCAAGCTCTCATCCCTTCTCATGTCAAAAGAAAGGCCAACCAGATTATAGACAATCTAGCCAACATCAAGGTAGAAACAATTGGACCAGATATTCTTTGTCAGGCCCCTACCCACCAGAGACACCGTATCTTTCATAGATGTCAGGAAAAATATCTAACCATCGACAACCCATCGGATGGGGTGCCAGTGGAGTACACGCATCAAGAGGCACAGCCAGAAGAGTTCCTCCGTCACACAGGCCATGTGACGACCGCGTGCCACTCCCTCCCACCTGCTCCATTCCATTAAGTTTTGCTTGTTTGAAGCAGGGCACCATTACTCTTAGTGCACCCTGCTTTGTCTTCTCTTCCCCTCAAAGGACATTCACCTTCCCTTGGTCTCTACCCTATGCGTGGAATCATTTATGGAACTTCCCCAACTCCTTGGCCTATTTGAATGGCTTCAACATCTCTAAATGGATAATTCCTTCCTGGTGGTTCTTCTCAGCGCTCGGCCTCCTGCCCAACTTTTCCCTACTCTGCTTTTGAGCTTTCCTGGTCCATTCCTAGCTCACTCTCGATCCTTCTTCTTCTCGTATATGCCTCAACTCTGAGGAAATTCTAAACGAGGGTCGAATTGGCATCCAAACTGACCCTGCTTGGTCCCCTATCCCCCTCCTATACCATCCCTCTCATCCTCCTCCTCGTTGGACACCTCTTCATCCTCCTTCGCATAGTCAACCCAATTCCCTTCTCATCTTCTGCCCCTCTCTGTGTCTCTGGCCAATAGGATGGAGGGGTTGGACTGCTCTACGACATCTTTGGATTATAACATGTGACCTCCAAGCAATTCGACCTTTGCCTCACTCCCAAGCCCTTTGGTTCCTCCCAACTCCCTAGCCTCATAGTCACTATAGGTGAGTCAAAAATCACGCTATCCACCCCACTCTCGATATGGCTCTAGCACAAACACAAATTTTGAATGGAAATCAAGTCTCGCTCTGCTACAGGCCCTAATTTTTTACCTACGGCTAGATATGGATGACCTCCTCTTCCGAATGGAGATCCTAGATGGAAAATCCTCTCATCTCCTATGATTGCTCTCTGTAATGCAGGGTGATCCACACTTCCCAACAGAGGCAACCCAAGAAATAGAAAAAAACCCAAGCACTAGTGTTGGCACCTCAGGGAGCATTGGTCTACACCGACCCAGACCACAACGACCAAGGGATTCCATCCTGGATGGTTCATGTACAGAAGGTATAAGTCCAGGAAGAGGATGGCCAGAAGGAGAGGAACATGTCACCACAATGGGAGGACGCCATGCAACTATATGGGACACCAGTCGAGGAGGAACCGCATCACCCTAGAGACTTGACATTTGGCACCTTTTTCATGGCCGCATGGCCACAGTACAACCCATATCGGTGAAGTGTGTGATGCCTTGTTCTGTGCATGGCCACCTTTTGGCTTTGTTTTGTTTAGTGCATGGCCACCTCTTAGCTTTGTTATGTCTTGTTTTGTCCATGGCCACCCTTTGGCCCTGTTTTGTTTATGGTTATTCCGTTCTACACTTTGTATAATTGTACAGACCTCAGTTAGGGGCTAGAACTTTGAACATTACCAGTGATAGTTGCAGCTTATGCCTTTAGTTTTGAGGTGGTTTTCCTGGCTGAGCTGGTTTCCCTAAGGGGCATCTCAGTGTTTACAGTTTGAAACCATGGAAATTATGTGTACTCTTGGACTTTGACAGACTTTTATAAAATTCTTACTTAATAAAAAAAAACAAAGAAATTTTGATTAATTTCCTTACCAATGTAAGGTAGAGAATAATGAAATCGTTTTGAATTGATTTTTCTGAGTTTGATTTTTGAGAATAACAAAATCGTTTAGAGTTATTTTTCTGAGTTTGATTTTTGAGAATAACTAAGTCATTTTGATTTAATCTATTGATTTAGTTAATACAAGTAAAAATGAACGTCTAGGCACAACCACACAAATCAAATCATTAAAAACTTTATCAATGAGATCATTAAAAACTTTAATAGTACATTAATATCATGAAATTGAAATTTCTAACATTCTTGTTTTTTAAAGGGCTTTTGCGATTCTTAACGTAAAGTTTGTCCACTGGTCTAAAGAGATTTTACAAGCTTGAAAAATTAAACATTAAAAATCCATTTTGGTTCTATTATCTTATTTTTTTAATATATTTTCTTTTAATTACTTTGAACTTATTTCATTTTTGTTCTCCCATCTAAGTTATAGATGGGATTTTACAAACCTAAAAACAATTAAAAGATTAAAATAAAAAACTCTTTAATAAACAATTAAAAATCCTTTAATTTTGAGTAGTTTGGTTATATTATTTTCTTTTATAATATTTTCCTTTTTTGTTATATCTTTTTTTAATTACTTTTACACTTTTTTCATTTTTCTTTCTTCTGTATCCAACTTTTGATATTCCCCTTCTTCATAAGGGTTTGGTTATATTATCCTTTCTTTATAATATTTTTATTTTCTATATTAAGATTTATTTCATAATAAGCACTTGGTTATATTCTTCTTTCTTCATAATCTTTGTATTTTGTATATTAAGGTTTGTTCCATAATACTCATAATACTAAGTGCTCTCATAATACCCTTTTTTACTCATACAATAATGGTTGTTTAATAGAATTAGGATGAGCCTCTTAAAAGTGATGCAGAAATGGTGCCTTGCACCTATGGTTCACCTATTTAATTACACATTATTTTAGTTCTCACTCAATTAATTTTGTGTGTGAGATTACTAAAATTGACCTTGGATAGTCTAAAAGTGAGGTGATGTCCCCTTATTGCCTAACCTTTCATAATGAACACTAGATATTGGATTAGGAGGCTAGATTTGATGACGGAGAAAAATAGTGGAGGCTAGATTGGAAGGGCTACCACCAAAAATGAGTAAATTAGATTCAACTCCATTTTTGGAGTCCATGTGACTTCATTTAGACTCTTATTCTTCCAAAAAAAAATGAAATATTCTTTAGTATTGTGGCTTATTGTTCTTCTTGCAACTCTTTCATCGATAATTTGTGTGATTTATTCTTTCTCAAGTTCCATAATCTTCTCTCTCTAACCAATTACATGTTCATCATATTTTCCATCTATCCATTCCTGATTTTCACATAAATCAACAACATTAAATGTGGGTGACATGTCCAAATTGGGGAAACTCCAAAACATAGGCATCATAAAAAAAATCTTAGAATTTTGCAATGACCAATCTTCATCATATTCAATTTGTTATAAGTGTCCTTGGGAAATATTATCTTTCTCAAATGTGTTAAAACCATATCTCCCTCCAAAAATTTTGATTATTCTTTTCTATCAACTCTCTACATGTAATATTGGTTGCTTGTTTGTAATTGTTTTTACACCTACTCATGAAATTCTTTCAGGTGATCCGTGAAAGATTAAACATTACACTCTTTTGGATTCTTTCTAGTAATGCTACCAAGTAAGTCAGGCATGTCGAGGATCTTCCATTAGCAATATGAAATGGAAATTTACCTATATATTTGTTTATTGAATTTTGATATGCGAATTCAGATTGTGTGGGCACTATATGCCATTGTCCTTTTCATTACCCAACTAATCATCTTAATAAATTTCCAAGGCTTATGTTAATAATCTCAATTTTCCCATCAATTTTTGGATGATAGGTGGAATTGAACTATAATATAGTACTTAATTTCTTCCATTATGTTGTCTATACATTGTGAAATGAACGGATTTCCCTATCACATGTTATGCTTGTAGAAAATCCATGTAATCTCATAATGTCTTTGAACAAAAAAATAGTTATGAAACTAATACTACATTTGGGAGGTCCTTGAGTGTAATTGGACTTGGAAGGGGTTTCCTTTATAAGTTCCTACCATCTCATTTCTGCAAATACCAAATTAGGTACTCCCCCTTTTTCTAGGAATACATGTAAGGGATTTGTTGCCTCTCCACCAAAGTTTTATTGTGGTAGCATCTGAGGTGGACTATATTAGGTACTGTGTGGTTCTAAGCACAACGTAATTTTGGATCTTTCAATACCAAGTCATCCATTTCACCTCTAGAAAAGAAGATGAGGTTAACCCCTAGGTGATAAAATTGGGAGAGGTGGCATATAATGGGGCATGTCTATAAATTCACAATTAAGAAAATGAATACGGAAATGTGATGGAGGAATATTAAAAAAATAGGATAAAATGATTGATATTCGTAAACCATGTAGGAATAATTAGACTTTTATAGGATATTAAATGTGAAATTTTAGAAAATATGTCAACAATATCAAAGATTCAATCATTACCACAATTTTCTCTTGATGAGGGAAATACGAAATCCATGCTAAGGTCCTCCCATGGCATTTAGGTATCGATAATGGTGTGCACTGCCCTGTATTTTGACTTCTTCCTTTTGCATGTTGATAAATCATAGAGCATTCAACCCATTTCTTAACATTCTTAACCACTCCTCACCAATAGTAGCACTCCTTAGTATTATAAACACCAAAATCTCCACTTAATCATCCATTATGTAGGTCCAATGTTTTCCTCATAGATCCTATTGGAATACACACTTAATGTTTTTTAAATAAATACCCTTTTTGAATGAAATAATCCAAGTATGGAGTTCTATCATATCTCCATGTATCTTTACTTTCCTTCCATGCTTCAGAACACTCAGGGTCTTCTTTATAAATATTTTTCATCTCTTATGATCTTCTTACCTCTATTGTCATAGTAAACGATCAAGTTAATCTTCTTCTTAAAGAATTTGTGGTTGTGTTTGATTTAATTGATATATTCTTCAACAAAAATATATATCTTTATACAAATTAGTCCCACTTCATGTTCCTCTATTTAAACTTCAAATGAATTTTTAAATGCCCACATTTTTTCTGGCCGATGTAAAGAACACACTCTTTCAGCAAAAAATAATCCCTCCACTTCTTCAGTTCGCAATAACAATTGCATAATTTTTTTGTCATAAAAAAAATAATTATGCATTCTCTCATTGAAATTTTTAGTCAAAAAATAAATCATTCTTCATTCTTGGTGCATCACTATTCCAATGGCCATCTCACTAGCATTGCAATGAACTTTAAAGACTTTGTCAAAGTCAGGCAGAGCCAACACTGACATTTCAGTGATTTTATTTTTCAATAGTTCAAGTCCCTTCTATGTAATGGGTGAGTGAAAGCTAATGATGGTATCTCATGATGCATTAGTGGCAATGCAAACATGGAAAAACAACAATTGGTTAACTTGCATCACATTGTCCTTGTCTTTCACCAACTAAGCATCTTAATAAATTTCCATGACTTATGTTATCAATCTCAGTTTTCCCATCAATTTGTGGATCATAGGTAGAACTAAAATGTAATATAGTACTTAATTTCTTCCATGATGTTCTCTAGAAATGTGCAATGAACTAATTTCCCTATTTGATGTTATGCTTGTAGAAAATCCATGTAATATCACAATTTCTTTGAACAAAAAGATAGTTATGCAACCAATACTACATATGGGAAGTCCTTGACTCTTATTGGACATCGAAGAGGTTTCCTTCATAAGTTCCTACCATTTCATTTCTGAAAATACCAAGTTAATTAATCCCCCGTTTTCTAGGCACACATGTAAGGGATTTGTTTCCATTCCATCAAAGTTTTAGAGTGGGAGCATCTAAAGTGTACTTTATTTTGTATTGTGTGGTTCTAAGCCCACCCTGGTTTTGGATCATTCAATCCAAATTCATCCCTTTCAGCTCTAGAAAATAATATGAGTTAAAACCTTAGTTGAGAAAATTTGGAGGGATATTGTGAGGTGGCATAGAAGGGGGCATGTCTCCAAATTTACAATTAAGACAATGAATAAGAAAACATAATGGAGGAATATTTAAAAAATAGGACCAAAAGAGTGAGATCCATAAACCATGTAGGCATCATTATTGGACCACCAAGAAGGGTGCCCACCTTCCATAGATAAATAGTAGAAGAGGCTCAATATTCATTCAAAAACTTCTATCGTAATCTCATCTAGATGGTCTTGAAAGAAAGGTGTTCTAAAATAATATTTACTTTTTAAAGTTTTGATCTATGTTAGTGTTAGTCAACCTATATATTTGTAATAAATCCTTCGCTAGTAGAGTGAGAAAGGATATTTCTAGAATTATTTGTGAGTTAGTGTTTGTCAGTCTGTTGGTGCGGGACATGACCCTCACTTTTCTGAATGTGCAGAGCATTGCAGAAAAATAGAAACAAATACCATGTAATGAAGTTTCCCTGCATTAATAAAGAGACGTATTTATCTCTAATCATATTTGATGAATTTATTTCGATCATTTTCCTCTCTTTTTGTTTCCTAAAGTGATTCATTGAGTGTGAGTGTTTGAGTGATACATTTTAATGCACACAAAGTGTAACTGGTGCACCCTCTCTTATTTTTCATGTAAGACAACGTTTAATTTTGTCTTGTAGAGAGTGCACCAAGAGAAATTAGTGCACCCTCCTTTGCTAGCTCTCATTATATATCAATTGGTATTAGAGCAGTTTCCTTGCAAAATATTTTGCACGTAGTGAAAAAGGATAAGACAGAGAAGTCATCCGCAAGATTTAGACAAAAACAATTTTTTATTTTTATTTTCTCTCGTTCTCTTCCGTTAGTAACTCCATGCTCATTCTAGAGCTGCCAAGTCTCCTTTCTCAGGGATCTTCTACATCTCCATGCTCGAGACCCCCTTTGTTCCCTCCTCGAGGCTCCTCGTTCACCCATTTTTGGGGCCCTTTTCAATTCACGATCTCTCTTCCGTGAATGAAAATAATATCCCTACAAAGAGAAACCTCTAGTGAGGAGTCCAGTTCCACCATGTATTCTCAAGTTGCATACTTAACATTAGTTTTACATGAATTAATTTGACTACAACAATGTAAGACTACAATGACTATACAACTCCACACTCTCTTTCAGTTGTCAAAGTTCACTAAGAAAATGAATGGAGAGATTGTCGATTATTGGATCTACAGTCTCTCCACCCACTTAAAGACATCCTCAGAGATGGAAGAATTCATTAAATTATAGATCACCAACCTACAACTTGAAGGCATCGCTCAATCCTGGTGGGAAAATCAATTGGAACATTCATAATTGGTCGTTGAGATCAGTACACAACCATCTCCAAGAACTGGATACATTACTTCTTGGGACAATTTTTTTCATGCGTTATTTGAGCATTTTTATCCCCCAAGACATCTCCAGAATCTTCTCACCAAATGGTTGTAGCACCACCATATTTCCACTCAATCCGTAAAAGGATACATTGACGTCTTCTACAAGTTGTGCACACATCTCCATATCAAAAATCCAAATGAGGTATTAATCATCAAATTTCATTATGGTCTATTGTTTCCTCTCCATCAAAAAGTTGACCTCTTCTAAATCTCATCTTTGGACAAGGAATTCTTAAGGTCCTTGGCAGTAGAACTTAAGGTTGCTCCTTAAATCCTCTATTCACAAAATCGAACCAAGTCTATGAACTCAAATCCTTATCATCCACAGCCTTACACTTCTTCTTTGTCGACACCTAAAAATGCATCCTGGTGTACTTTACACAAGACCAACTCCCACAACTTTGTCGACTATCGAACCATTAAAAATATCTGCACCAACAAGACCTTACTTGCATAGGTCACCCCCACTGAGCCTACCAAACAACCAGAAATTATATCTCTCACCAACCCCACCGAAGCCAAACCATCCCTCATTCTTATGACCATGCTTGAGCCTAGTCTCACTAATGTTTCCCTCTTTATGCATAACTCCCAAATTAAACATGAACTCACCACTCTCATTTTGGACAATGGAAGACAAAACAATATTGTCTCCCAATACTTCGTACAACATCTACAACTTCCCACCACTCCTCACCCGGATCCCTATCAACTTGGTTGGGTACAAAAGGGAGGAAATCGCATCACTATCACTCGGTGTTGTCTAGTAACATTCTCCATTGGCCCCTTCCACAACACTATTGTTTGTGATGTATCACCTCTAGACAATGTTGACCTCCTGATCCAAAATGGATCCAAGAGGGCCTAAAAATTGAAGTTTTTATAATCATACGAATCCAATTCCATTGCATCTATCTTGTTGTGTTGATTCTGGCCATATAAGTTTTTCCTCAAATGGACACCGTATGCAAAAGTTACCGCATTCTGATCAAAATCCCAAACAGGCAAAAAGTCAACAGTAAAGTCAATGTTGATGCTAGAAGTATGACAGGTGATGTCATGATGACATCATCATGATGATGTGGCATCACTAGAAGGTGACACATGTCACTCAAATTTGGTGTTTTTTGGCTGAGTTGGCACTATACAAATTTGACACATGTCACTGTACGATTGACACGTGGTAGTCTGTACATCACGTGGTCCAATGACAAGTTGACACATGGAAGTATAGATGATAGCTGGGTCTTATGGATGCTGATGTGGTAGGGTGACTATGCAGTATGGACATGATGTGGCATGACACGTGGTTGTACGACGAATGACATGGCAAGTGATCGGGCAGGTGACAAGCTTGTACGAAAGATGATGTGGAAACTAACTGGGTTGTACGGCGGTGACGTGGTAAGCCGACTAGACGTTGACCATGTAGTATAGACAAATCATAGGGTGACACATGGCCTAATTAGAGGGAGCAACATGTCAACCTAATTTTTTCCTATGTCAACTAAAAATTTTGTTATAATGTTCCAAGGATTTGAACCCCCGACCTCCACGGGCACCAACGGACTGAATTCACAGGCTAACCAGATGTGCTACACATGTTACTTGTTAGCTAAATGATGCTTTGGATATTTATGTTTATGGTGGTGTTTGTTTTGGGTTAGGCCCCGGTCGGTGGGGGCCAGCCTTGACCAACCAGGGGCCACAAATCAAAGGGTTAACTAAATGTAGGGCGTGGAGGCTTAGGGCGCGACCCTATGGCCATGCGCACAGAACCAGGAGCTAGGACCAGAGGATCCAAAGCATCCCATTCCATTCCTCGGCCACATGACAGGGCACATGTGACTAGGGGCCCAGATAAAGAGGGCTGCATGCCCAAATTATTTCCTATGTGGATTATTTTCTAACGTTTTGGATTTTGTATGATTATTAGCCTATTTGTAATGGATTTTGGCCATTTTTGGGAGATCTTGAGACCTTTTTGAGGCCATATCTTTGGAGGAAGTTTAGAGGATGTTAACGACTTCAAATATATAAAAACCATAGGTTATAGACAACATTAGAGAGGTTCATAAGAGGATAAATGCTATAGAATTATGACGCCAAAGTCAGTTTTATGCAGAGAAGCCATTGAGGAGAGGAACTTTGCGGGCCAATTCTGGGAACTTCGCTCAACCATTTTCAGTGTCATCAATTGTGTTGGGTTCTTGAGGTCTAGAATAACACAACCAGACCATTTTGTAATCTATTTGATGATTTTCTGATGTACGTTTGAATCTTTGAAGAGAAATGAGAAAGCTTTTCCCACTAAGACAATGGCCTGAAGACATAGGCAATCTTGTCGAACTGCATTAAAAAAATTGTTTTTATGGTTTTCTGATTATTTGTGATTAATTTCAGATATTCATATCTTATTATGGATGCCATTTTATATCATTAACTCTTCCTCTTTGTTCAATTCCTAAATGGTTAAATAAATCATGCTTTAAAATCTTAACCATAATCTTTAAAAGATCTTTTCAAATCAAGTGGTATCGGAGCAGGTTGACGGTTGGTTTTTGAGTTTTCATGATTAATAGGGAAAAGATGAGTCATGGTGAAGGCGAGCTTTTCGAAGAGGATCTTGATATTTGATCGATAAAGAGAAATTATCAAAGTGAGAAGATGGAATCAGAAGAGGGACTTTCTCATGATGAGATAGAGTTTCAAAAGAACTTCTTCGCCATGTCGGAGATGGTAAATGTTTTATATGATGATTACATGGAGCGGAAGAGACTGATTTTAGGTGAATATTCAAAGGCCAATAGTGAAGCAGGAGAAGATCCTCCTAAACCTCCTCCCTCACCTCCTTCTTCTCCATCAACTTCTTCTTCTTCAAGTACAAGTTCCAAATCCATCTCAAGAAAACATTCCCATAAACATAAACATGATATGCCTTTAGTTAAGATTGATGTGAAGTTTGAATTTCCCATGTATGATTGTGAAATAAATGCATAGAGGCTTGATAACTGGGTCAGACAGATGGAAGTTTATTACAGTGTGCAACAAATCAAGGATGAGGCAGCTCAAATCCAATTGGCATCGCTTCGATTTGCAGGCACAACACTCATATGGTGGAAAAAAAAGTCGCAAAATGGCACGCAACAAGAGGGTAATGCATTTCCATCATGGAAAGGTTTTGTTTCTTCACTTAAAAACCAATTTTATCCTTTGGGTTATAAAGAGAAGGATTTAATTGAATGGAAAGGTATTAAACTCAGAAAGGGACAAACAATGAAATAATACACAAATGAATTTCATAAGATGGCATTAATGTTAGACATTCCATTACATACCCATGAAACTCTTATGAAGTATATAGGAGGTTTACCTGCACACATTCATAACACTGTATTTATGTTTGGACATACTAATCTTGATGAGTTTTATGTTCAAGCAACATACATTGAGGCAGGGAAAACAAGAGTTGGTGTATCAGGGGAATCGTTTTCAAGAAAAGAGGACAAAAGGAAAGGGAATGGAAAGAAAGAAAATTCAGTGAGAAGAAAGGAAGAGAATCTCTCTTGCAAGAATTGCAAGAAATAAGTGCATGATGATGACCATTGTTGGCAGTTTCATCCCGAGAAGAGACCGAAGTGGTTCAAAGAAAGGAAAGGGAGGAAAACAGCTGCAACAACAACACCAACAACCAACTTGGGATCAGATTTGAGTGATGAGTCTAAAATCACAACAGTTGGTTTGATAGGTAAAATTGG
>JZKD02S1159381.1:0-12775 GCA_000966675.3 Picea glauca | reverse complement strand
CATTTTGGTCAAGCCTCTCGTCACTACTGGACACCAAGCTCACCAAGTCCACTACCTTCCACCCCCAGACATATGGCCAAACTGAGGTCGTCAATCAGATGATAGTGCATATCCCACGTATATACAAGTCTAAGCACCCCGACACATGGGATGAGAGTCTTCCCTATGTTCAAAATAGCTACAACAGAGCCCTACATAACTCAACCAACCACAACCCCTTTCAGGTTGGGTTGGGATTCAAACCATTGGGTCCCATGGATGTTGCACTACCTCTTGCGGCCATCCCAATCGATTCATCATCTGCTCCAACTGAAGCTGACAAAGCTTCCCGGTTCATTGAGTAGATCCAACACATCCGCCAACAGGTTCAGGATATTTTACAGAAGTCCAATGCCAAGTACAAGCAACACCATGATCAACATCGAGTGCCACATAAGTTTCAGGTGGGAGACAAAGTGTGGTTACACTTGTAGAAAGAACACCTTACATGGCCCCATCGAAAGCTTCGCCCACTCTGTTACGGACCTTACACCATCACCAAGGTTGTGGGTGACAATACTTTTGAGCTCAACATTCCTCCTTTCCTTGGCCTACACCAAGTATTCAACGTGGATCTCCTTCGGCCATACTTCCCACCATTGTTGGACACCTTAGATATAGCAAAACAATTGACACCCACAGAGCTCAACCTTGTCTGCATGCAACAAGCATCCAATGATCAGATTGTGGACACATAGGTCAAGGGCACTTGCCAGCAAAGGATCCAACTTTATCGAGTTGTCAAAGCAGGGAAACTTCTGCACCAAGGCAAGTGGCTTACCCGGGGCCAAATTCAACAAAACATTCCTCATCTAATGGGGGCACTCAAAACAATGGAGACCATTGATTCCTAAGGGGGAGGATTGATCCAGATGGATTTCGGTGGCCTCCCACCTATTCCAACTGGCTCTTTTGGAAGTTTTCCAGTTTGGCAATTTTTTCCTAGTTTTCGAGTCCCAGACTTTTGGGGCCATTTTGAGACCCTAAACAATGTTTTTAGGGCTCATCACAGTTAAAATGTAGATGGAGTCACAGTTTGACGACAACATGTGTAGTCCTCAGATAGACCTTTCCAACGGGCTATCGGGCACCTAAAACGAAGATCATATGCAAAAGTTATGACTACGAGAAGTTGATGTACTAGCTTACCCCAACGGGGCCCACATGATTTTTGGCGCTTCATCTCCTAGGGTTAGGTTTTTGGATGTCTAGGGTTTTGGCATTCCTGTTTATTGTAAAAAAGGCGTAGAGAACCTCATTGTAACCATCTTCTTGCGAATGAGTGTAGTTGTCACATCTCTTCTCATAGATAAGCCACCACCATTCTAGCAAGCTTGTTTTCCGCTGCATTTTACAGTTTCAACACATTTTATTATTGAATAGAAACCAGTTTTACTGTATCTCTGTTATTCTTGTGTCTCTGTGTTAAGAATAATAATAATCTGTATTCATTTTCGTTCTAATCATAAAATCTGGATCATGGAGTATGAAGGTTGTAGGTGGTCACAAGTTTTGAACTATAAACATATTGATTTTTGTTGTAGGATCTTAAAGCAAGGCCACTTGACAACTTCTCACTTGAAGACAAATGCTTCCTAGACCATAAAGAGAAGAAATCGTAATTTAACTTGGTGAAAAGAGTTGATGAATGAATGAATTTGGGTGGAAGCATTTAATAAAAACGATGACCCTGTGCCAACTAATAATGCATATGATTTGGAGCCATTGAATAAGCAAGTTGTCCCTAATCTACCTCCCAATGACATTGGAGATGATTATTAGCCAATGACGGAAAATGAACACCATTTACATATGATTTTCTCTTTGCATAGCAACCCTTTCACGGGGTTTAAAAAAGAAGAACATATGAACCATTAAAAAACAAAAGGCAAGGTACCCAATCACCTTAAACAAGTAGTGTGGGAAAAGGAGCTTAGGATTGCCAAAGATTTCATCAACTTCAAAACAACTTGTTTCGTTTATGAGAAGGAATGAATAAAAATTAATTGGAAGACATAAACAAACAATAACACTTTGAACCATAAAACCATACATTTAAAGAATAAAAAAAAAACTGCCCCATAACACTAATAAATAGATCAAATTAAATTGAATGTATTTTACCCTCAACATTCTCATAAAACCATACATTTAAAGAATAAAAAAAAAATTACCCCGTGACACTAATAAATGTTTTTACCATGACACTAATAAATAGACCAAATTAAATTGAATGTTTTTACCCTCAACATTCTCATAAAACCATACATTTAAAGAATCAAAAAGAAAATTGTCCCATGACACTAATAAATGGACCAAATTAAATTGAATGTATTTACCCTCAACATTCTCCTTAATGCATGTAACTATGGAAGCAAAAATGATTAACATATTTAAAAGTAAGATAAAGAAAAGTTTCAAATCCATGCCTTGTACCTTGAGATAGTTACGGAAAATAGTGTTTTAACATGATCCTTAGTATGAAGAAATTTATGAGTTGCTCTAATATTGAGCCTATTATTATTTTCTTAATAACCAAGTTTTACAAATTAAAGATTGACATTTTCCTTTCACAACCTATATGTGCTTTTAATTTAATGAATTAGTTGTATATATAGAAAATTGCAAATCTTCTCCTACCTTTTTTCAATATATAGTCAACTACTCACTATATGTCTTTGAGTTATGCTACTTTGCAATGCCAAATTTTGTAAAGCTTCATATATTTGAATATCACCATTCTTAGTTGTATATATAGAAAATTGCAAATCTTCCCCTACCTTTTTTCCAATATATAGTAAACTACTCACTATACCTCTTTGAGTTATGTTACTTTGCAATGCCAAATTCTGTGAAGCCTCATATATTTGACTATCATCATTGTTATTGTCCTTTTTTCTAGATGCATGCAAGATAAGAGGGAAAGTCATTGAAAGGAAACAAAGTCCTCATATATTTGACTATCACCGTTGAAAGGAAACAAAGTCTTCTTTCTAGATGCATTCTAGAAGCATAAAAAATAAGAGGAAAAGTCATTGAAAGGAAACGAAGTCCTCATATATTTGACTATTACCGTTGTTATTGCTCTTCTTTCTAGATGCATTTTAGATGCATGAAAGATAAGAGGGAAAGTCATTGAAAGGAAACAAAATGTGTTCAGGACACAAATCAACTCGAGGTTTAGTACTTTTATGGGGGCAAGGTTGCATTGGTTGGATACAACCACTAAAATTGAGTTGGATGATCAAATATCTGCTTCATACTTTGTCTACTTCTTAGTGTGTGTTTGATTTCTTGGTAAGTAAGAAGTAGTCAAGTAGTCTATGTCATTCTTTCTATCACAAATATGGTGTTACTGTTTTTTTGCTAAGAAATAATATGGTTTAGGTATTATTGGATGAGATTAGACTTCAAGGTGAGAAGTTAACCTTTGCTTTAGTGTGATTATCAAAGTATTTTTCAACTTACTCACAATCCAATGTACTATGCCAAGTTGACCAAGTCATTAAGATCCATCAACATTATATATAAAAATGTGGTAGTCTACTTTGAAGTCTAATCTTTACTCTAGTGTGATTATCAAAGTGTTCTTCAAGTTATTCACAATCCAATGTACTATGCCAAGTTGACGCAGTCATTAAGATCCATCAATATTGTATATAAAAATGTGGTAGTCTAAATGTTCTATATTTTGTCTTTTTTCCTGAAATATTATCAGTTCAGTTTTACCTCTCACAAGAAGTTGTTGAATCTGCATGTTTAAATGGTTAACTCTGTGTAATCTGAATGCTCGATTTATATATAAAAAACACCAAAACGTTATAATTGCTGAATTTATATATAAAAACACCAAAACGGTAGAATTGCTGGATTTATATATAAAAACACCAAAACGTTATAATTGCTCGATTTATATATCAAAAACACCAAAACTTTATAATTGTTTGCATTCCCATTTTCATTAATATTACCACCAATTACAAAAGTAGACAAAAGGATACAAACATGCACGCGGCATTTTCATTAATCTTTTAGAAATCTCAGGCGTGGACGGCAGGATTCGAACCTGCGCGAGCAAAAACCACATGATTTCTAGTCATGCCTGATAATCACTCCGGCACGTCCACGGTAATAACAAACTGATTGTGATCATATAAATTATTAAGTGAAACAAAATAAACAAATATTTAATGCGTTGCATTGCAATATATGTGACTGACACTAAATATGTTATCTTGCACAAATTTTTCAAGCTGCGCCTGTAGCTCAGTGGATAGAGCGTCTGTTTCCTAAGCAGAAAGTCGTAGGTTCGACCCCTACCTGGCGCGTTACCCTTTTTTTATGTCTCTAAAATATATACATTTAGATAATTATCACGTTTATTTTATGTCTCTAAAAATGTCTTAAGTATATACATTTACATAATTGTTTTTTAATGAACATCTAAAATAATAACATTAATAAAAATAAAAAATAGTAATATTTTTTTGGCAGTTTTTTGGTGATTTTTTCTGTTTGATTTTGTCTGAAATTCGGTGAGGAATGGCTGGAACTGCAGATTTGAGTGGCTAAGTTTGTATAATCCAAGTGCCCTAGGGGTTTTCCAGTTGCAATTTAAACAACAAAAATCAATGATTTTATTCAGATTTACATTGCCGGATTCTGACCAAAAATCCCAAAAGGTAGAAACCATTCCGTTTATAATAATAATAGAGTGTACAAAAAGTTATTGATCATAATTAGTGTTTTTGAAGATATGGACTTGGATATGAATTTGGTTGATTATTCAGAAGACTCGTATGAGGGCTAGTTAATTTGGTAATCTGCTCAAATAATAGGTAAGATAGTTTTTTCCGACCTAGGGGGCCCTCAAGAGGAACTCATGCTGTCCCCGAGGTTGTCCCCTATCTCTCACAGAAGGGCCAAATGCCAAGGCATAATGTGCAAGATGCATCTTCTTGCGCCACTCTAAGCCTTCGAACAAGATGAGGGATACTCTCAATAATTCCTAAGGCAAGAGTCATTGCTTGTCACCCAAGGACAACCTATTTAAATTGATGGAGTTCAAACTAGATTTATAAGAAAGAAAAATAATGCTTTGAGTCAATCTTTGCTATTGATTTGAAACAAATAAAAGGATGTTGGATTGTATTTCGGAGGTGATTCAAAAAAGGTCAACCAACAAAGGGGTTTAATAGGTTGCACCAATAGGAATGATCTTCTAAACCATGGACGCCACAATCTAGTTATTCTTGGCAAATAACTAAAAAAAAAGAACAAATATGAGCTCAAGAGGAGGCAAAACTACTTTTCTAACACATATTTAATAGTTAGGTAACCAAATGGGTAAGACAAGCATAGATCCATTGGTTTATTCAACACAATGTGAGATAGAAAATGAAAGGGGGGAACCAAAAAGAACCAACATATCTTGCTCGAATTTATTATTTACCATTGGAAACAACCTCGGTCTCAGTGTCACAATAAACCCAACAATTCATTTATAAAATAATAGCTTCGGTGTTTTGGACTATAAGGTATTATATTTAAAACAACCATTATATTTATACAAGAAATGCACCAGGGGTTTGGAATTACATAATCATTTTTATAGGCCTCATTGCTTCCCTCTATAGAGTTTGTTACTTAGATAATGCTTACAATGAGAATGATAATGAAAAAGGGGAGAAGTGGAAGGAGGAGAATGCTACTTACTATGGTAAAATACGATGATGTGAAAGGCAGATCTTTAGTTTTCAATGGCCTTTAGCCTTTGTTTCACCCTCTTCTACAATTGAAATAAAACTTTCAAATGAAAACACCTATCGATGAAAAGAGAAAAACCTATTTCTTGTACATTGTTGGGGAAAAGCAAGCCCACTTCAGTTAGAAAGGCATCTCTTGGGTGGCCAATAGGACCCCTCTATTTTCTTGGCATTCACTAATTGATTTATATTTATTTAGAGATTAACTTTTGCTTTGGGGCCATCACTTTCTCTTAACCCCATGAAATTAGGGCCATGCTTAAAAAATATAATAGAAAACATTTATTTATTTCACTAGGTTTCTTTTCTTTTTGAGCACTACTTCTACTTTTTCGATTATGGGTAGGTGGCTTGCACGAGATGAAGTTGTTGTTGGTGATGAAACTTCGAACCTTTAAGTTTTGGACCTTCAAATTGTTTTAAAGGGGGGTTCGATGAAATCAAGAAGGAGAATTACATTCGAAATGGGGAAATGAGTCATATTCTAAAGAGAAACAATACATTCGAAGTGTGCAAAAAGGGGCATGATTTGGGAATCAACTTGAATTTAAGAATCATGAAGAAAGAAAGGTAAACAAGGGCCTCATCTAGAAATTGAGCTTGATCTAAGGATTGAGGTTTGGTCCATGCTTGTTCCTCTTCTTCCCCGATCTAAGGAAGTATAAATTCTTTATGAAAGCTCATATTTTTATATGTCTTTTTACTAAAAACAAGGTCCTTACATGGGATGTTTTGCAAAAGAGGAACAAACATGGACCAATACGATGCTCATTATGCAAGGTATAAGAAGAAACTATTTGTGATCTATGAGCTTTCCGAAAAAATATTGTGTGAGAACTTTTGAAATGTCCAACGTTTCGAGTGGACACTCCACCCATCATCAGGGACAATTGAAGCTCTAAGATGTTAGAAAAGAGTGCCAAGACTTAATATCTAAAGAAAATATTAGGATATGACCCTTGAGGAGAAGAAATGAGAATTAATAAAATAAGAAATATAATAAAATAATGAAAAATGTCGTTAGGTCTAAAAATAATATTAAAAGTAAGGTATTGAAAAAATATATTAAAAGATGACATGATCATTAAGGAGAGAACATGAATATTAGGAAGCCAATTAATAAATAGGGAAATTCGTTATTATTGGAAATGATATTAGAATAAGGTTTAAAACAATATTATAATAAGGTTTAAAAATGAGAGGGAGAGTGTGATGTTGATGAACAAAGGTTTTAAAGAAATTAAAGAGATTATGCTATTCTAGGAAGGGAAGGACATGTTGAAATGGAACGAATTAGACCCCAAGAAGATTCCAGTAGGGAAAAGGACCAGGACAACATATACCCTCTATAACCCCTATGAAGGTTAAAATATACCCACTAATCACAAGTTGGTTTAACTTCTCTCTTGACATCATGGATAAGCATGAAGTGGTGTTAAAGAGAGACCATGGTGTTTTGGTGATGTGGGTCTAGTTTTATGCCTTAGACTAAGAAATTCAGCTCATCCTTGGTGAAAAGAGAGAAGAATTTATTGTGGGTGTGATTGGTCAAGTTGCCTCTTCACCTATGGAACATCAAAATATTTTAGGCCATTGGTGATTCCCTAGGAGTATTTCAAATTGTTGCCCAAGAAGATTCCAGTAGGGAAAACGACCAAGACAACATATACCTTCTATGACCCCTATGAAGGTTAAAATATACCCACTAATCACAAGTTGTTTTAACTTCTCTCTTGACATCATGGATAAGCATGAAGTGATGTTAAAGAGAGACCATGGTGTTTTGGTGATGTGGGTCTAGTTTTATGCCTTAGACTAAGCAATTAAACTCATCCTTGGTGAAAAGAGAGAAGAATTTATTGTGGGTGTGACTGGTCAAGTTGCCTCTTCACCTATGGAACATCAAAATATTTTAGGCCATTGGTGATTCCCTAGGAATATTTCAAATTGTTGCTATAGAAACTCTAAAAATGGAAGGGGTTGCTTGTATCTTAGTATTATTAGATATGAATGGTGGTTTACCAAAAAAAATCATTCTAGACTGTGGAGATAGGAAATGGTCTCAATAACTGGACTATGAAAAAGTTCATTCATGTTTATATTTGGCCTTGTAGTTGGACATATTTTTTCGACTATTTAAGGAGAGACAGAAGTTATAGGAAAATGAGGTCTAGAAGGGGCGTGATTATTGTTCTTCTCCTACTCTTTCCTCAAAGAGAGGTCCAATAATAAGTCTAGAGGTTTCTGGTGTATTAGCATTATCTCTGCTTGTCTCTCAATCTATGGGATATTTAGATCGATATAAGGCTGATGGTTTTTTTTTTATCTCAAGTGAGGAATAAGAGATGAGAGCAAACATATACCCACCAATTGAAAAGGTGGATTTTATGATCCCAAGGTTGCATGTTTTGGTGGTCAATTCCCTTGAAGATATTTTACAAAGTATTATACTCATTCACATGCTACATTTTTATCCAAATCAAATATTTGGGGACCCTAATGCGATTTCAAGACTTTTGGTTATTAGTTATGCCCATTTTTAGGTTAAGGAATCTCCCCAAGACCCAAAGTTGTAGATTAATGGCCATGTTCATGGTGATTGATCCTTTGCTTCAATGAATGCCAGATAAGGGGGTGCATTGTGTGATAAGCAAGTGGAAAGGGAATTGACAATCCTGCCTCTCTTTCCATTATCCCAGAGTTGGATGGGGGGTGAACACCCTTTTTTGGAGGGGAAACTGCATGATGTAATGGTAATGGAAACATCACCAAGGTCACCAAAATAAGCATCTCACACATCCTCTGAATAGTTCTCTCCTTCCCTCCATCCTATGGATAGTTTGTAGACATGTTAGATTTATTGCCACATTCAGAGGCTTTAGTTTTGGATGGTGTTTTGGGTGATTTGGGCTCCTATGAGATAGATTTTACAACTTTGAAGGTCAGTTATTCTCCACATCAGGTGGCATGTTCTCCAACTAAGTCTAATAGTCTTCAAATCAATTCAATGGTTCATGGTACGATTACATTAAAAGATACGAGGAAAAAATGTTTTCCTTTGTATCAATCCCCTCCTAGCTCTAGGACTAGTGGGGTATGTTTGAGGAAATATATGCCTTACAAATAGGGAAATGCCTCCTTTTGGGAGTTTTGGGATAGGTACTTCGGAGTATGATTTTACTGATGATTTGCAAGGGTGGAAGTTCCTACTTTGTTATAGCTGGATTTCGTAAACTGGCCTAAAAGGGGTTTCTCGAATGTGTTCATCCTTTTGGTTTTGATTTGCTCCAATTTAGGTCTAGTGATCGTTTATTTTGTTGCAACTTGGTTTGGTCATAATTTTCTTAGAAAGTAAAACCAATAAATGTTCCAAGCCTTTCAATAAAACTATAAGTCATTTACGCAAACAATTTTTTATTATATATCCTTCTTATAAATTAATATGAAAAATTATGATATTTTTTCATTAACGTGAAATAATTTATAATTTATATATTAAATATCTTCTACAAAGCCTCTTTAATTTTAAATGATTAAGATAATTATTTTTTATAATTTTCATTAAAGTTAACAAATAAAAAGGCTTCAATTATGTAGCCCTTTTTAAAGCCCTTTTATTTTTAAAAGTTTAGCCATAACAATGTAAATGTAAAAAAGTGACATTTTTTGTAGTTTAAATTTAAAATAGAAAAGCACACAATTATAACTCTTCGACTTTTTTTCATTCTCTTATATTCAAATCGTCAATATATCATGTTATTTGTATTTAAAAGTTTGCATATAGGAATTTCATAGGTGCTTTCTAATTGGGAGGAAGTGTCTCATTGAATTTGCATTGTATTCGAAACCCTACTTGGTTGTTATTTCCTTGGTTGTTAGGGCACTCTGTTAAAATTTTATTTTCATTCTAAATTGAAATTTATCAGCCATCAGTCCAATTTGCTATCCCGTATTTTCATACTCAATTTAAAAATGCAATACAATTATAAAATTCATATTGATTATAATTGTAATTCCTTAAATTATAACAAAGTATTCTCCTTTAAAAAGACAATTAACCCTTCCAACAAATAATTGTAATATTATTAACTAATTATATGGAAGAATATAACAAATTATATGAAAAAACATTCTACATAGAGATAATTACAATTCCTTCATAGCTATGGTATTATCATTGATATTCACAAAGTGAATCTCATACAATTGGCATAAATGCATCTTTTTTTTAACCAAAACACAAAGTTATATTCATCAAAAGGGGTTTGTATTGAAGTTAACGGAAATGTCAAACAAAATTCTACTCCAAAACTGAGCATATTTCTAGAGTAGCTAAGATAGACTCTAAGGCCTTTTCTATACATGCATTCTAGACAATTCTACAAGTAGTTTACTTTAAAAATTGACCCAACAAAAAAATTGTTCTACAAAACATAAACTAGTCACATAGGCAGACTCTCTTGATCTTCCTGCCCCTCAGCGATTTCCTTGAGCCATGATTGTCCGAGGCAAGAGAGAGTGAGTCTAAACATTGTGGGAGAACCAAAGATTGAAGTTGTTTACATTATGCTTCCAACACATCAATCCTTTGCTTCTGTAGTAGGAGGAGATTCATTATATTAGAGGCATTAGTAATGATGGCTTGCTCCAGGTCTGTAATCTTCGAAGAAATGTAGAAGGACATTGTCGTTCACCTAGGTAATTTCTTCATGCCAGTGAAGAATTTTTCGAGCTTCCTTCCACTCTAGACTGTCCATATCTATCCCAAAAGAACTTTTCACAAGAACACATACAAAGAAACCAGACCACACTATCCCCAAATAGATGTTTCCAATTATGATTTTAAAAATGACAAGTAAAAATGGAGGGATGTTGTATTGGTTAAGAAAAATCGAAACACAAAAATCATCACCAGAGACTAACACAAGAAAAAATGACTTGAGAACCAGGAGTTTCGTGGTCTGGACTAAAGAAAATACCAACATCAGAGATGGAACACCACCCAAATTCACCACCCACAAGCGCCTGTGAACACCAGTGAGGACATATAACCCACACCAAAGGTCCTTCCTTAAATTCAACACAACCTCCCATCACTCCACACAAGTCTTGCAAATCCCAGGAGAGAACCTCCACAACAATGGTATTTTCGTAGTCGAGCATTGCCACGACTAGCAGTCTCCCACATTTCAAAGGGAATACACACACACAACATTGAATACCAATGTTTCACATAATACATTTCAAATGTGCAGGCATCGTTTCTCACCTACCATCTGTCTTGTGACACGTTTCATTAAAACGTTGCATTGATTGTTGGGTGAATGCCATTTGATTTCCACTATGGTATGGGCGTGAAGCCATACACCCCATTTTTAATGATTGAACCTGTTCTTAGAAAAGAAGCCACCTTAGCCCATTGATCTACATTTCCATTGATCTCTCTTTTAATATGGAAAAATGATATTTTGTCGAAATTTGGGAGTGTTTTATGGATCCTTGAGATGAGTATGCTCAATGCATTACTCCCCGGCTCTGATTTACCAATCATGGCTCTAATCACCAACATCAAGTTTGCCAGAACAATTAGTGTTTTTATCTTTGTGATAGACAAGCCTTTCCATGATGAATATGCCTCAACAAGATTGTTGGATATGTTCCCAAGTCCCCAAGCATAATAAGCAATTTGATTTCCCCCGAGATCATGTAGACTCCTCCCACACCTACCACATGTGGTGCATGGATGCATCTTAGTATACATATCAGAGGTTAAATATGCATTCCACAACCAGAATTGATGGTTGTAACAACCTTAATGTTTGCATACATTTACTTCTAAAATAATCCATGAAATATTACAGTAACAATATCATACCAAACTGCATTTAAAAAAAAAAATCTTCACGCACAACAACAACCACAAGAATTAATTCTCAACATATAAATAATAATGAAAGTGTTACTTATTTGAAATTGAAGCACTTGGTGAAATAACTCCATAGGTGTGATTTTCCTCCTATCCATGGGTATGAACTCATATAGGTACCAACCCCAATTGGGAAATGAAGTAACATAGTTGAATTTGGCAACTAGAGCTCTCAAACACAATCTCAACCTAGCGACATAATGGACTTTTTTTATTTCTAGGAATGAGCTCCAAGAAACTCAACCAGCTCCTGGACATTGCATAAACCTCTTCTCTCCATCATAGCATTAAAAAATACACCTCCTTTATCTACATAATAGTCCATAAGGGAGTCCAACATGACCAACTATCTCTATGCAAGAAGAGTTCCAACTCAAAAATATCATATTGGGAGTCCTAGAAAAGGCTTGTCAACAAGGAAATTATTGTCCCCAACTCCATGGCTCTCAAGGACACCATGTCTCTCACAAAAACATCATATATCCCATGCATTTTTCTTAAGCATCGTGCTAGCTCCATAAAAAGAATAACAAGTAGCTTAATAAGTAACCAACAACAATTCCCAACATGTCTTTGGTTCACACTAACTTCATGCTTATGGGTTCTCCTTCAACTGCAAGCCTAGTAGCCATGGATTCTCATATAATATCTCTCTCAACCAATAGAGGAATAATTCTTGAAGGTTCCCAAATGAATGGTATAATGGAATAATCAACAAATGAAGCTTTCAAAAATATTGCACAATATATACTCTCTCTTGCATGGAGAGTAAGTGTTGTCTCAAGAATATTGAGAGTATAAGAAAAGGTCACATAAGTCAAAGGGTATGAAGAACTTGGGAAAAGACACTTGGCATTAGTCATATAATAATATTTTTCTCACATGCCCCACTCCATTGAAAAGAGACTTGGCATTAGAAATATAATAATATTTTTCTCACATGCCCCACTCCATTGAAAAGACACTTGGAATTAACAATATAATTATATTTTTCTCATAGGCCCCACTTGATCCATAATTGGATCCAGGAGCTTGATAGGGCTCA
>JZKD02S1159348.1:0-12775 GCA_000966675.3 Picea glauca | reverse complement strand
GAATCCAATGGGAAACTCAAGTGAATATTTTCTAAAGGAATATAACACAACATCGAAGAGTTTGTAGGGGATCTTGTAGAGGCAGAAAGAAGACATATCATGCAATATGGGGAGAGAGAGAAGTGATTAAAGTTTCCATGGCCTTCAAAATAGAAACCCAATGAATATTTTAAGATCATGTACGGTCACATAATCAATGTATTGTAATATGCATGAATGGATAAAAGAGTTTGGGTTTTTACATATTTAACCTTTTTCTATGTGCATGTGAATGGAATCCTATACAATGTTATTTGATATGTTATTGGCATTAATATATGAAATTAAATAAAATTTATTGAATGAGATTAAATCTCGATAGAGAATAGTTCCATGTGATGTTTTTTTCTAGGTGGCATGGGTCTATATAAGGCTCTAGACATATTGGTTATTACCTGCAAGTGAGCATGGAGTCCTTGGAAAGGTCGTGTGCGATGGATGAATATCTACAAATGTGGAAGAATCATTGGATTTGAGAACTAACCATTGGCCACACTATGAAGGGTAAAATATGTTTTGGGAGTTCAGTGTAAGGTGCTCTGGAGAAGGAACTTTGTTGTTCAATGTAATTCTAAGAACTTAAAGAGTTCATTTTGATCACAAAGGTATGTCTATGTAGGATAGATTGCAGAGGTATACATGCGAGGATGTTCCTATTTTATAATATAACCATTGATTTATGAATTAGTGGCATAACAAAAGAGGAAAATTGTAGTAGAGTCATGTTGCAATAGAGACATGTTACAACAGAAGATGCGTTATAGTAGTAGGCGTGTTGCAACAATATATGTTGGTTGTGGAGCCTGATTATCTTCCTAATTAAGAGGTCTTTTACTTTCAGCCGTGTTTATACCCCATGAAGTATTTACACCCCAGAAGTATGTACACTCTTCCACGCGGGGGAGTGTAGAGGTGGGGTACCCCCTCTGTGGGGTTCGGGGGGGCTATCTCGTCGGCTGGGGGGTCTAGGGGCAAGCGGGCCCCCAACGAGGGTTTGGGGGAAAATCCCCCGAAGGAAAAATTGCCTTGTAAATGTATATTGTAATTTCATTGTAAATCTAGAACGTTCATTATAAGGTCACAGATATAATGGTAGAGATTATGTTAGGGTTTTTTTCCCTAGAAGGAAACCCTCTTTTCTGAGGGAAATCTATTGCGGCTATGGTTGATGGCGAATATTGGATTCTGAGAGAGGAGACTGTGAGAGAAAGAAGAGGAAGTTACAGTGGGTTTTGCTATAGTTTGTATCCATTAATTTGATGGATAATAATAAAGGAAGGACCTGGCAATTTCTTTGGTGGATGTAGCCCACACTGGGTGAACCACGTAAATTTCTGTCTCTCTTGTATTGTGTATCTTCTGTGTTTTGTTTCCGCATTTATTTTATTTTATTGCTCCATAGTCTTGTTTTCCTAACAATATGTATATTGTTGAAACATAACTATGTTATAGTAGAAGAGGCATGTTGTAGTACAGGTGTGGTGCAAAATATGCATATTGTAGCAGAATATGTGTGTCGCAATAGAGGCATGTAGTAGCATAAACATGTTTCAGCTGAAGGCATGTGGTAGAACATGTGTTGTAGTAGTAGGAGTATGAGTGTTATAGTAGAGTTGTGTGATAACATAATATGTGTTTCATCAGAAGGTGTGTTGCATTAGATTGTTGTAGCCAAAGGAATGTGTAAGAATATGATGTTGCAGTAGAAAATATAGGTGTGTTGTAATATAACTCTTGTTATATAAAAAGATGCCAACAAAAGGTGGGTTGTAGCAAGTGAATGTGGTGTAGTTTAGTTATTACAAACTGGTGTTCTATAACATTTTTTTTTGGTGATATAGGGAAGAAACAATGGATATCTGATATCTAATCTACAACTCCAAGGGTTGTGGCATGATGAAGTTGACAAATAAGGGAAATTTAGAAATGGGGAAGAAGCATTAGGACAATTGTGGTCCCAGTTATGCACAACTCAAGGAATGTTCCATTGCATATTTAATCTGATGGAATGGGATGGATGCCCACTACATCAATTTGTTAGCAAGGGAAAGGTATACTGCACTAGGTTCACCTCTTGAATTATTTATGTAATTCTATTTGATAGATATCGTGCACATTGTTAATCATTTCTGGACTATGTCATGATACTGAAAGAAATATGATCCACCTTCCCAAGTCTACTACCAAGACCATTGGGAGCATAAGTACAAGAGGAATTATTCAAAATATGTGATCAATTCCTTCTTCCATTATAGGAAATAATTTTTTACAAACCATTTCTGACATTGTTTGAAGAATCCATTCAACTAATAGATGAAATTAGAGATTGGTATATTGAAGAGAAAGGCACATATACAAAAATATGCATATCAACCAAAGCTCCCCACATTCTTTTGAAGTATGTGCTAGATCGAATAGTAATAAGGGAATATCTTATCAGACCATCATGCATGGTTTCAAATCTTTGTTAATATTATAAGAAAAGAAACCATATTCATCATATCCTCTCTATATAATATTGTATGGACTATGCAGTTCTACCTTTGCAAAAATGGAAATAAATTATATGGAATAATATTGATTCAAATAAGAAATGTTCAAGAGAAACAAATTTAGAAAATTAATATCAAACTGTTAGACTTGTATCACTATCACCTGGTTGTATACTCATGAATATTGGGAGGAATAAGAAGCAAAGAGAAGAGTTATCTCATATTGATCTAGATTGTATAGGGAATGAAATAAAACACACACAGGTGTATAATAAAGAGAATATTTATACACAAAAAAACCAACCTTGATCAATGAATAAAATAATGGAATATTATAGAACACAAATTGGCTAGAATGTCGGTATCTTATCTCTTGAGAGAGAGAGAGAGAGAGAGAGAGAGTTGTCAACTATGCTCATTGGAAAAAGATAATACATGAGCTTCAAAGAATGACCTTTTAACATAAGTAAATAACCCTAACCCAATCCCCACAATTTTCCTGAAAACATTGTTTAGGGATTCAAAACGGTCGTGGAAGTTTAAGAACCAAAAAACCATAACAAAAATGACAAGATGGAGAACCTTGTTGATTCAATGGAAGAGGTGGGTGGCCATTAGTATCCACCTAAATCAGTCCTTCCCCTAGAAAGAATTGGTCCCAATTGCATTAATTTATCATAGCAGATGGGAGAACTTTTGCTAAATCTAAATCTTGGTGAGCCATTTCCCTTCCTGAATAAGATGTTCTTATTTGACAACTAAATAGAATTGTATGTTCTACTGGAAGGTAACCTTCATCTTGGTTTCCATGATCCAATCCAATTTACTTTCTCAATGAAGTGAGTATTTATTTTTGTAGGCCCCAATTACTCAACCACATCTCAGGTGTCTAGGAAAGGTGTGAAATATGGTCAAAACAAGTCCACATTAAATACTAGGTGTGAGCCAAGAAAGTGAGGAATATTAAATTCAATTTTTTTTCACCCACAACCTTTATTATGGTGTAAGGCTCATATCAAAGTGGTCTAATATTCCTATGGTTGCTCATGCACTAATTTGTTTACAATTGGAAACATACCTTGTCACCAACATAAACGTTTTGTGGAACACAATGTTGTTCATGTCACTTCTTGTATTTCATTGGGTTGTTATATTCTTTGTAGTGAAAGTCAAGTCGAGGTGGATCCACTGACAATCAAAGTAGAAGGAACCAAGAACAAGATGAAGGTCGAGGTGGTTCGACTAGGTAAATTAAAATTTGAATACATCGACAACAAGTCAAAGAGGTCAATTGACAAGAGGTCGACATGAGGGCATGTGACAGCTAATTGAATAACAAATGAAGGCTAACTAGTAGTTGACTAGTAATCCAACTTGGTAGTCGACTGTAACATAATCCTGATATTTTCAATATTTGTAGCCAATGATCTCCGTGGATATGTAACTATTTTTGGGCGTCTTTTATTTAGGGGTTTTCCTACTGTAAATTATATAAAGAATGTGTTTTGCAATGATGTAAAATTTAATCATAGAATAGCCAATATGTAGAGGTTGTTGGTCATGTAGATGTAATTCAAATTGGCTATAGGGTTGTTCTTGTGTAAAGAAAGAAGGTATGATGTTGATTATGTCTTAGGTTTGGACTAATGCTAAGAATGCAACCCTTTATTTTGAAAGAATAAGGCAAGAAGAAAGCATAACGCTCAAGAGATATCCGTTTTCCTAGTTTGGGTTTCTAGGGTAAAATATCTATGTACTGTGTTTTTTGTTTGTCATTTACTTTCTTGTTTATATATTTATTCTTGTCTTCCGCTAGGTTTAGTGTGGAAGTGTTTCTCATTTCGTAACATGTGGTATCAAATATTGGTTTAAAAACCTTGTATATGAGATAAAACCTAGGTTCAATAAAAGTCGTAAGTAAGAAAACTTTAAAGATTGTGTTAAAGAATGGTGAGCAACTCAAGAATCGAGATCAAAAAATTAAATGGACATAATTTTGAGCTTTGGAAACTTAAAATTGAAGATATCCTTATAGACAGAGAACACTAGGAAATAGTCTTTCTAGGTACCATGTTGACATATATTTCGAAGGAATAATGGGTGGAAATCGAGAGAAGCGAAAGTAGTATGATTCGACCTTGTCTTGCAAATTTGGTACTGCTGAATGTCTCAGGTGAAGATTCAACCAAGAAACTATGGGACAAATTGGGAAGCTTGTACTAGTCAAAATATCTAGTAAATAAGTTGTTTCTCATAAATAAATTATATATTTTGAGGATGGGTGAAGGACGCTAGGTGAATGATAATTTAAATGCATTTAATACCAATATTTAAAGTCGGTTATCTTTTGTGGATATTAAAATCATTGAGGAGGAGATATGTGTTATCCCTTTTTGTTCTTTTCTAGACTCACAGGATAACTTAGTTGTGTCTATAAGGAGTAATTCAACCACATTAGCACTAGAATATGTGGTTTCATCTCTATTTTCAAAAGAGATGAGAAGGAAGAACATGGAAGGATCGGCCAAAGATGAATTAGTGGTTAGAGTTTGACCGATTGACATAGATAAAGGAAAATTATCTGGTAGAAAGTCTAAGTTGTTATCACATGCTAATTTGCATTAATTTTTCCCAAAGCATCTTTTCCTTGTGTTATCTTTCCACTCATATTTTAAAACGTTTTCACCAACTTCGTCAAGCTCCCATCACCTAAATCCTTCATTCAACTGATCATCCAAAATTTTCATGCCCATGAGTCGAAAATTTGGAAAATATCCCAAACCTAGATCTAGCCTAAATGCTTATCTAAATCCCTAAGTTCCATCACTTCATTCATTTTTTACCCTTATTATCATATTCCCCTTGAAAATTAAAATATTCATTTTATTAAGCACCCTTATCCTATCCACAAAGTCATGTGATAAGCTTTATATGCCCAAAGTCCTTAGAAAATATAAAAAGGGTTTTATTATTATTAATATAAATATTTTTATATTAGAATATTTATATTAATATTTTATCCAATATTTAATTTATGGCATCATGTCAAATCATGGGCACAAATCACAATTTATAATGTGGAAAAGTCAAAGGGTGGATGGAGGGGGCACATACATATCGGGCATAGAATTAACACGGAGGTTAATTATGTGAAGGCGGGTCGATATATAAACCAGTGGTTTTTGGTTGGGGAGACGTGTCCTTACATGGTGAATATCGGGGGAAAAAGTAGTGTGGATTAAACCACTCTAGCCCAAGATGGATATAATAAATGCAAACATTTATCATATATTTTATGTGCATCATATTTTCCAGGGATGCATTTCAATAATAATTATGGAATTTTGAATAAATGAGATTCTTCCTCATGGTGAAAAGGTTTATAGAGGTAAAATTTAGGTTTTACAAATTAAAGAGATTAATGTTTAGTTCCATGGAAAATAATTAAATGGGAAGATGAACATGAAAGGAAGACTTGGATAATTATTTATCCAAAGGTTTTACAGAAGTAAAAGAAGAAGATCAAAAGTATTTTACCAAAGATGGTAAATAAGACATGGTTTTCAAAACCACGGGAGAGAAACCAGTCAATGGTTTTCACGATAAAATGGTAAATTGGAGGAAACAAGACATAGTAAATGCTTTTCACAGTGAAATGGTAAATTGGGCAAAACAAGACATGGTTTTCAAAACCAGGGAAAGCAGGCAGTAAATTGTTTTTCAAAACCATGTGAATGAATTAAATTATGGAAATTTAATTTTAAAGGATAAAAAATATTTTCTAATTATTTTTGTTCAAATATATTATTCCCAAATATTTTAGGAAAATATGGATAAATAAAATTAGATTCGGAAAAAGAACAAGTGACAATTCAAAGAGGATGTGGAAGTCAGTTTCCATAGCATTTGAGACTTACATGATGATTTCTGGATGAACCAAAATGAGTTTTAAAAATTCAAATGAGATTATTGTCAAGCACAGACCCTATAACATTAACCTCATTCATTTTTCACATAGGTGTCATGGATTGGGAGATTCGAGGGAATCTTGGAGCCATATTTTTTTGTTATAATTTCATGTTCGAGACATGTTTTTGTGACACATATCCTAGCCAACTAGAGATGACTTTCAAGAAACTGAGACATGTTTTTATTCACAACGAGCTTATCTACAGAAACCATTCTCATATTTTACACATATATTAGTGTTTGATAATTATAGGTGGTGTTTTGAAGCCTATCTTTTCTCCTGAAAAACAGGAGATCAATTAAACATGTCATGTTCTATTTGTAACTGTTTCTATTTTGGGGAAGAAGTTGAAACGTTTCAAGTCAGATATTGTAATTGGTTTCTAATTGAAAGGAACTCAAAATTGTATAAATGATACAGGTTATGAATGTATTAGTGTTGGAAGAAGTGCAAGGGAACCTTTCTTTTGTTTCTAAACTCTATTGTAATTTTAAAGAGATAAATTGAATACATATGCAGAAGCTTTGAAGTCTCTATGAAAATATTCTAATCATGGTGATATGAGTTTTGTCTCCTTTCATTGTATGTATCTCCTGCGCTCTTTATTTCCATTTACATTTTCTTCTGTTTAAATTGGAGATTTAAAGGCCCATAATTCATCTTATGATTCTCTCGGCTTAAGAAATTTAAACTGTGTGTGTTTCTTCTTAACTAATTCAGAATTCATTTCAATAATGCTCTGATGTAGTTACTTGTTTTCTCCTTCTTCCTACACTTCGCTTAAACTCAATTTGAATCTCAGATTCATTGCCTCATTTAGATTTTATCCTATAGATATTTCTACTGGCCAGTCATTGTTTTCATTGAATTTTAGAATTTCGACTCCATAGCCCTGAGTGTCCCTCCCCTTCCTAGCCAAAAAATTTATAAAATCCCCCAAAACAAACCAAATCTAGCCACCGATTTCCAAAGATATATCAAGTGACATGAGAGAGACCTCTTTGATTTGAGAAGGCTAGTGTCGAGCTCTAAAGTAGGTTGAAATAGTTACCTTTGTCATTTGTCTAGTCAGCTAGGCAAAATTTACAGAGTGATAACATAAGTCAAAGGGTATATGTAAATCCCTTGTTCAGTCGACAAGAAGATGTTGTAAATGCAGTAAAGTTGTTATTACAATATCCAATGAGAAGCAATAGACTTAGAGAAAGATGAATCTAGATAATGGAGGTGATGTGTATTGGGCATCAAACAGTACACAATTGCATAAAGATGTTTGGTTGATCGACTCCGAAGAATCCTATCATATAAAATCACATATAGAATGGTCTTGTGAATATGAATGATATGAAGGAGGAGATGTGTTCTTGGGGGATGAATTGACAACCAAAATTTTTGGATGAGGAAGTGCTCAAATGATACTGCAGGATGGGAGGAGTAGAAACCTTCTAAGTGTGCTACACATTTTTGGTTTGGAAAGAAACCCTATATCTGTCAACAATATGAGTGATGTAGGAGTGGACACTCTATTTCAAAAGTATTCATGTAATATGGTTAGAGGTGCGATGGTATTAATGAAAAGGGTTCAAATTTAAATCCTATAAAAGTTATTAGGGAGTGTCAATCTGATTGGATGCAACAACATCGTTGTTCCTAAAGTCAAATCAAATTTGAATCGAATTGAGTCAACTCAGGCTGAGTCAATTCAAACCAACCCGATAAGTCATTGTAACATCAACCCGACCATGCTATGGAACAAGAGGAAGGGACACATTGGATAAAAATGAATTCAATCTATGCATAACAAAGGTATGGTCGGAGATTTTCCTTAATTTAATTTATAAGTTTACTTTTATGAACATTTCATATATGGAAAACAAGGTTGGGTGAGGTTCCCATCTAGAATGACAAGGGAAAAGGGKATTCTACAGTTGGTTCATAGTGAATGTGTTTKTCCCTGTTGCAGTTCCTTCACTTSYTGTATCCCTGTATTATSTCTCCTTCATAGATGAATTTTCCAAKAAGACATGGATATATTTCCTGAGGAAGAAAKAAGAGGTTTTCGAGAAATTTAAAGAGTTTAAATATCTTATAGAAAACTAGAAAAATAAGAATATTAAGGTGTTGAGATATAACAATGGTGGTGAATTCTATGGAAAATAATTTGATCAGCTCTGCAAGTACTATGACATAGCATGCCAAAATACCACACCATATACCCCATGGAAAAATGGATTTGTTGAGAGAATGATCAGAACATTGATAGATAAGGAAAGGAGCATGCTCAATGGTGTTGGTCTCAAACAAGAATTCTGGGTGGACGCAATTGACACTAAAAAATATATTTGAATATGTCTCCTTCATCAGAACTAGTCAAGATGACTCCACATGAGGTATGGTCTGGTAAGAATCCTTCTGTTTCACATCTCAAAGTATTTAGATGTGACGAATTTGTGCATGTTCCCAAGGAAAAGAGGAGCACGCTTGATAAGAAGGAAGTCAAGTGTATTTTCATTAGATACAAATAAGGAATGAAAGGATCTAAGCTATGGGATCTTGCATCAAGGAAAATAGTGTACAATATAGATGTGGTCTTCAGAGAATTCATAAGTAAGTCTGAGCCTGAAGAAATTATTCAGATCAAGAATAATCCAAAGAAGGTGTGGTTTGAACTGAGGAATGAAGAATATGATTCATATGAGTTGACTTAATCAAAAGTATAGGTGGAACAACTGATGTTGGTTGTAAGTAGGTTATAATGAGTAAGAAAATCGGTTGAAAGGTATAGGTTTCCCAAATTTCATTCCACATTTGTTTTAACTGCGACTAACAATCAGTCAAAGTCAGTCAAGGAGGAAGTCGACTCAACAGAGGGAAAAATCTAGAACGACACCATGGTTGAAGAGATGGAATCCTTGCACAAGAATGAGACATGGTACTTAGTCAAATTACCTAGTGAAAAAAATTGTGTTGGTAGCAAATGGGTATTCAAGAAGAAGATGAATGCATCAGGTCAAGTTGAGAAATTCAAAGCTTCACTGGTAGCGAAAGGATATTCCTAAGTCGAAGGAGTTGACTTTGGTGAAGTTTTTTCTCATATTGAAAAATTAACTTCCATTAGAGTACTAATGTCTCTGGATACAAAATTTGATCTAGAAATAGAACAAATGGATGTAAAGACAATGTTCCTACATGGGGACCTAGAAAAATAAATCTACATGAAACAAGCTAAAGGATTTGTAGTAAAGGGTAAGAAATATTTGGTGTGAAAACTGAAAAGATCCCCTTATGGTCTAAAAAAATTACCAAGGATGTGGTACCAAAATTTATACACATACATCCTTAGTTTGGGGTTTGTGAGAAGCAAAGTTGATCACTACATATATTCCAAAGAAGAATTTGAGAGTTTCATATATCTAACATTGTATGTCAAATATGTGTTGTTGATTGGAAACAATATGAACAGAATGAAGGAGGTGAAGAAGTTGATATCCTCCAATTTTGACATGAAATATCTCGGTGTAGCGAACTTAATTCTAGGAATGGATATCAAGAGAGATCGTGCAACTAGAAAGATTTGGTTGAATCAAAAGAAGTATATTGAAACAGTGTTGAAATGTTTCAACATGTAGGATTGCAAACTTGTGAAGGTGTCAATTCTTGTGGGATCAAGGATAATTGTTTAACAATGTCCAAGGACATAGGAGGAAATAGAGGACATAAAACATGTTCCCTATGCAATATTGTTGGTATTATAATGTATGTGATCGTATACACTTGACTAGACATTTCCCATGAAATGGGAGTGTTGAGTAGATACATGTAGAAAAATAGGAAGGAGAACTAGACATCTATCAAGAGAGTATTCAGGTACTTTTTGGGCACAAAAGACTATGCTATATGATACAAAGGAAAACCTAGAGGTAATAGTGAATTAAATGTACATGAATTTGTCGATGCCGACTGGGTTGGAGATCTAAATCGATGAAGGCAAACAAATGGATATGTCTTCAATATGTTTGGTGGATCTATCAAGTAGATGAGTAAGTGACATGTGGTCGTAACCTAAACAATAGAGGTTGAATACATGGAAGTCACTCATGGAAGTGAAGAAGCAATATTGATCTGAGTCTTAGGGGGGGGATTATAGTCTAATTTCAGATGTATGAGTCATATATTCATATTTTTATGTAAAAGGGAACTTGATAGATATGTAATTTATGGAGTCAAACCTAATTAAAATTGACTTCCTCAAAAATACATCTTATAAAAAAGAAATAGGGAGATAGTGAAGGTCGAGAAGGAAAGATCCAAAAATTGGCCTCATTGCATGTAATGGTTATTCTTAATGGAATCCTTCTTTTGAAACTCTTTCTCTCTTTATCATACTTTTGTGGTGTATTTATCTCATGGTTTTTCATCAATTTTCTTGTGATTAATTTCATGTTAGATTTGTGTGTTTTCTCTCCTCCTCTCTCGTCATTTAAGCCTTCTCGATATGTTTCTATTCCATGGGAACTAGGGTTTGTAGAATATTTTAGGTTCAAATTTTTGTAGCAATATCCAACCTCCTTTTGGCACTCTCAAAGTCCATTTTTTGGGCCATAAACTGTAAGTATCACAATTGTTCCACATGCATTACATGGTTTTTCTACCCTTGGAACTTCATTCACCATTGAAGAAGCATCCTTACATGGATTCACTACATCCATTGGTATGAAAAATTTTTAGAAATTTTGTAGGGTTTCCATGCTTCTCACAGAGGTTCCATGGCCTCTACGACAACCAAGGATTCTCTACAAACCTTTAGAATCCTTTATGGCCCTACGGAATTGGTTCTCTCATATTCAATGCTATTGCAGATTCATGAAAGAATTTTACATCTTAAAAAATATACATACAACATTTGGAATATTTGGAAACCTCATTCCATCCCTTTCGTAGCTTACCAACAATTTTATGGTTTCCATAGGAGCACAATCATGGACCAAATACAGGGAATATATCTTTTGCAAATTTTATGCAGGTGCCACGACCTCTACATAGAATTCAAGAGGGGAAGCTATAGCCAATTTTAAAGGATTCTATGTTAGCACAAATGGGTTTTTATGGAATTTTATTTTTTTTCCTGGTTTTTGAGATATGATTGATTTAAGCACCAAAATTTTATAGAACAGTGTGTTTGCGCTTCCCTTGAGTTTCATGTAGAGTTTTCTCAGTCCACAGGATAAAACAGAGAAAGTATATTATATTAATGGTAATATATCTTTGATACCTCAAATGGGTCTTCAATAGAATTTTATTTCATCATCTGCATCAAAAGATATGAAAAAAATTGTAGCCAGAGGTTTGCCACAATGAAAATAGGGTTTTTTCATTTCAACTTTTATTTTTTTGGATTTATTAACTCCTATTATAATTTTTACCGATGTGAAACACCCCATAAATTGTAATCAATATCAACAACAAGACTTCCATTTCCAACTTAGTTATGAGTCATCCATAAACCCACAGTTACGAGTTAACCACACACAACACTTCTCTTCATTGGCACTCAACACATTGTAATCATGATGGTACCATGAACATAATGGGGTCTCTTTTATTTATCATCGGTGAAATGATGTGGACCATAATTTTCTAATGGGGGAGGATTGATTTGAATCTTAGGGGGTATTATATTCTAATTTCATATGTATGAGTCATATTCATGTCATTATGTAAAAGGGAACTTGATAGATATGTAATTGACAAAGTCAAACCTAATTAAATTTGACTTCATAAAAAATAAACCTTATAAAAAGGAAATAGGGAGAGAGTGATGTTCAAGAAGGAGATGTCCCAAAATTTTCCTCGTTGCATGTAATGGTTATTCTTAATGGAATCTTTCTTCTCCAACTCTTTCTCTCTTTCACATATTTTTGTGGTGTATTCAACTCATGGATTTTCATCAATGTTATTGTTATTAATTTTATAGAAGGATTTGTGATACAAAAAATACTACAATCCCCCCTAAGATTTAGAACAAGTATGGTTACAAAGGCTATTTTCATGAATCAGGTTTGAGAAGAGAGCTATAAAGATAAGTTGTGATATTCAAAGCACAATATTTCTGGAAAAGAACCCTACTTAGCATTCTAAGACTGGGCACGTTGATGTACAATACCATTTTGTGAGATACATGGTGGAAAGAAACAAGGTGTTGTTGGAGAAAGTAGACACATTGGAAAACATAACAAACTTTTTGACTAATTCTGTGAGTGTTGTGAAGTTTTCT
>JZKD02S1159315.1:0-12775 GCA_000966675.3 Picea glauca | reverse complement strand
ACCTTCCCACTAATACCTTTTGTTCCTCCGAAAGGATACTAACCAGTCATCAAGAGTGGGATAGGCCACCCCACTTGTTCCTTGTCTTTAAACTTTGGCATGTGCACCTGTCTCATCAAGATCAATTGTAAAACAACCATGACAAATGACAACATATTGTTATCCACTTGTACTCTATCACATCTTATTGAAGCCACTACCATCCATGTTGAAAACATTAGCAATGATAAAATCAGAAATATGACTGCAAATGAGCTAATATGTTTGTAATACTTGCACGACATTAGCTGATCTTGATGCAAAGTGTGATTGATCTTCCATTCTACAATCATCACATGTTCTTTCTTAAGATCAATTGCTTGATTTGGGACAATTATAGGTGTTGTTAGCACTAGAATTCACCCTCATATTGCATAGAAGGTAATCCCAGTGCCCATAAGTTTATACAGTAATTTTAAATGAGTTTTAAGAGGCCAAATGGAGAAGACTCAATGAAAATAACGTTCTAACTCAAAAATTTGGACTAGTATGCACAAGCAATTGAGGTATTGGATCAAATTCAGTCAGTAAGTTGGAGTAAAGGTGAGTGGGAGGAAGACTTTGGTGAGAAAAGTGTAGAGGTCTGCCATGAACATTAGGCCTTCCAGTAGCCTAAGGAAGAAAAACTTAAACACAAGATCCTCTTGGATTCAAATTTCAAGGAAACTGAAAGAAATCATAACAACATTATAATCAAACATTCATCATAATATAGTCACAACAATCCATGTGAATCAGTCAATCATGCACTCTCTCAGTATTAGAGGCAAAGAAGATGGAGTAAGAAAGATGACTTAGATTAATCAAGAAATCTCAAATCAAGTACATAACCAGAGGACCAGTGTTCTTCATAAAAATATTTTAAAAGTAGGGAGCCTAGCTCAACCATTCAACCATAACAAAATATAAAAAATGAGTATATATACTCAGAACTTCTGCAACTAACATGAATGTGATCATACCACTACATTCAAAGTTTTCAGTCGATACCTGCTCTGTCAGAATGTGCATGCCTTCTCATGTCATACACGAACTCACCTCAGTTATGTTCTTTGCAAGAAAATTCGTCCAAAAGGAAGCTTTAGATTGACATTTGCACTCACGACCGTTATCAGCATGCTTTCCATTTATGGGGTGAGAGGAGGTCTCAACCACTGCCCCCATTTCAATTAACTACCTTCATTGGGATTAGGATGAGGCCTGACACCCATGAATGTTCCAAGCGGTGCCCACGACTTCTTCTATTCAATCCCGATGCCTCGAGGCCAAGAAGATCTTCTTTTGTGACCAAATACGGGCGCTTTCGGCCTTTGGTGAAGCTCCTCTCCATCGTTCCATATTCAATGTGACCTAGGGCCATGACCCTATGCAATTTCACGATTGTGGGCACTAACAAGGGTGGTCTGAAAGAAAACCTCGTTTTTCCCCGCAATTCACCAGGAACTGCCATGTGTCCCTTTCTAAAAACCATGGTTCTGATTGCGGCTCGCCCTTGATATTTTAAAACGTGTGCACCTTCCAACCCCGTAATTTGGCATGACCGTTGATATCACAATCTAATATTATGCCCTCTAATCAACAACTCAACTCTGGCACTTTTTAGATTGACCGATCAGATATTCCCCTTTAAAACAACGATCGAGATTTGCTTCACGGATCGAACTTCGAGAATTTCAATTATCAAACTCAATTTTTCTTCTCCTACTTTTATCCGGAGCGAAGGATCTGGTGATGCATGGCTTCTACTGATCGACAATTCATATTATCTTTGGGCTTCGGCCCTTCAAGAGTTTGCAATGTTTCTCATTTGAAAACTCCCGAAGTAAAACTCCCGGAGTGACAGATATGATGACGCGTGGCTCTTGCTGATCAATGACTCAGATCTATTTCGGGCCTTCAGAACTTCGATCCTTCAACCACTTCGGAAAATTTGGAAAATTTGCTGCTTTGGCGGCTTCGACTCTTTGGGACTTCTAAGCATTTCTCATTTAAAATTTCCCAAAGCTCATTTACTCGAAGGCTTGGATCGACTACCACCTAACCCCTTTAAGATCAATGGTTCATACTCACTTTGGGGCCTTTTTATCTGGTGCTATACTTCACACAAGTTGGCACTCTTGAATTTCTATGAGCCACTGATGTGGACTATTATAGGAATCTTCTTCATTAAAAGATTAAAACTTCCTTCTTCTTATGCTTCAATCCCGAAACAAACTGCTAAGAAAGTTGCACTTTGTGTTCATGGTTGCGGCCTATACGATCAAGGATTTGGATGATTGGCTGTGAGATGAGAAAACAAGAAGACCAGTGAATGAAACAAAGAATTCTAGTGCTCGCCCTTGGAGAAAACAGAGGGTCTTGGGGCCAATATTTCACTTGGGTAAGATTTTTTAAGGAAAACCAGGGCACACAAACGAACAAGGGAAAATAGAGAACGATTTACAAGCCAAAGGGGGGAAAACTTAAGATTTGGTCTACGAAAAGGATAGAGACGGGGAAAGACTATAGAATTGGTTATATCAACAGACATCTATGGCCCTTGAAAACCATATGTGATAACATTTGGCTCCATAGGGGATGGCATGCTCCCTGTGAGCTACCAAGAACACGCAGTTCTAGTGCCTTAGCTGTTGGATTATGGAGTTGAGCTCAAAAAATTTCTTCGAAGGACGACATGTACACTATTCTACTTATAAAAAGGAAAACAAACACACATGTTCCATAAAGATCTTATTTATGTACAATCCTAGGCTAACTGATTTATACAAAGAATTAGGTGAAAGAAAACTTCCACCATAACCACCCAGACTGTTCGGTAATATAATTCTTCTCTTTACTTCAAATAATCCATAAAAGGTAAGGAAAGTATGACAACATAAATAAAACATGTATTGGAACACTGGAAATACATTCGAATGATGATAATATGAACAATTTTGTAGGCTCCAATGCTTTTTTAAAACATAGTTCCATATATAACCCCACAGGGTCACAAAATTTATAATCAGGAAAGCTTGACTGGTAAGAAATTACCTCCTTCTCTTCATGGTTACTCACCCATCGTTCGATGTTCTCAGAGTGTACAAGTGGGTAGAGGACTGATGCAGGTCGGTTGATCCCAGGTGATACTTGCTCATCTACAGGTTCAAGATAGGAGATAAAATGCACCTTTAGCTCCTCCATTTCTCCTTTTTCTTCTCTGATAACATCTGCTATATGAGAGAAAGAAGTCTCTTCATGTATATCCATGGATGGCTCTTTCTCTCTATCATGTTGCTCAGTGTCTTTTGTGAGCTCAAGATGGATTATTTTGACACAATGCTCTTCCTTAATGTATAAAGGAAAAGGATCTATAGTATGGTCTTGGAAATCCTTCATATCCACATCGAAATCAGATTCATAGTTGTCATACACAGGCTGGTTGCTCCCCAATTCAACAAAGTGTAAGGTAGGGATCTTCTCTTCTTCATCTAAGTACTCATCAAATATGGGTGAGCACAGAAATATTTTATATTGCAAAGAAAAATGAGCAACCTCTTGGTTCTTCTCTTCAATCCTAGGTGAAAATACATCATGGGAAACCTCTTGAAGGAAAAGAGAAGAATCCTCCTCCACAACTATTTCTTCTTTTACAACTGAGACAACAGGTGCATAAGGGGAAGAATATGATACATCTATGGCTACGCAATCATCAACACTATCAACACTCATATCTGGAAGGCCTTATTCTCGGTAAATAGAAAGAGAAAAGATTTCATTCACATTTTCAAAATACTCACTTCTATCCTCACTTTCTCTTTCAATCAGATCTTCACCAGAAACATAGCACGAGGAAGACTCTATCAACTGCTATATGTGGAATGCAAAATTCTTACAACAGTCATCCAAAATAAGATGAGACAGGTAAATCTTTTCGTAATATGAATTAAAAGCATCATGAAAATCCTTCAAAGAATGGATACTAGAAGCAGGGAGAGATTGACACCATTCATGAGCATCTTCCTCTAAAGAAAATTTGAACATATTGATCAAGACATCCTCATGTAAGAAGCCATGTTCAAGCATCCATGTATGAAATTTTAATAAGTTCTCACCGGGATGGTCATGCTTGCATCCTATGAATCTCAGAAGATAATCATCCCATTCATTTATAGTCAACATTGGATGTGGATAACCAATGATATCTGAGAAATTGAAAGCGGAAAATATCTTGGCTAGGATAGCCTCCATAGCCTTTTGATTTGTCTCCCTTCAATGGAGTCACCAATATTCCCGCATAGTGGATTTTCCATGGTGAAANGTTGCTCCCCAATTCAACAAAGTGTAAGGTAGGGATCTTCTCTTCTTCATCTAAGTACTCATCAAAGATGGGTGAGCACAGAAATATTTTATATTGAAAAGAAAAATGAGCAACCTCTTGGTTCTTCTCTTCAATCCTAGGTAAAAATACATCATGGGAAACCTCTTGAAGGAAAAGAGAAGAATCCTCCTCCACAACTATTTCTTCTTTTACAATTGAGACAACAGGTGCATAAGGGGAAGAATATGATACATCTATGGCTACGCAATCATCAACACTATCAACACTCATATCTGGAAGGCCTTCTTCTCGGTAAATAGAAAGAGAAAAGATTTCATCCACATTTTCAAAATACTCACTTCTATCCTCACTTTCTCTTTCAATCAGATCTTCACCAGAAACATAGCATGAGGAAGACTCTATCAACTGCTATATGTGGAAT
Source organism: Picea glauca (assembly GCA_000966675.3). NCBI lineage: Eukaryota > Viridiplantae > Streptophyta > Pinopsida > Pinales > Pinaceae > Picea > Picea glauca. The sequence goes on along the minus strand of JZKD02S1159315.1, from coordinate 7,994 downwards.
GCAAAATTCTTACAACAGTCATCCAAAATAAGATGAGACAGGTAAATCTTTTCGTAATATGAATTAAAAGCATCGTGAAAATCCTTCAAAGAATGGATACTAGAATCAGGGAGAGATTGACACCATTCATGAGCATCTTCCTCTAAAGAAAATTTGAACATATTGATCAAGACATCCTCATGTAAGAAGCCATGTTCAAGCATCCATGTATGAAATTTTAATAAGTTCTCACCGGGATGGTCATGCTTGCATCCTATGAATCTCAGAAGATAATCATCCCATTCATTTATAGTCAACATTGGATGTGGATAACCAATGATATCTGAGAAATTGAAAGCGGAAAATATCTTGGCTAGGATAGCCTCCATAGCCTTTTGATTTGTCTCCCTTCAATGGAGTCACCAATATTCCCGCATAGTGGATTTTCCATGGTGAAATATAATCAATCAGAATAATGTGTCCAACTTTAGTTCACCATCTAAATTTGGCTCTCTGCAATGTCGTTCTTCCCAGGGAGCTTTTCAATCTGGGACAATAGCAAAAATCCTTCTTGAGAAAGATTTCATTTCTTAATAATCCTCTTTGGGTCAACTTCAGGTGTAGCCATAGGCAGTTGTGGAGTATACCTCGTGTGTCTGCCCTTCGGAGCCACAACTGAAAYAGTGGAGTCACCAGGTGCAAGTTGCAATCTTCAAGATATTGATTTCCAATGCACCTTCAGAATCAAAATTTCTTTGTCATTCTTWCCCAGGGAAATGTCTTCAATTYGTTCACTGAAAATGGTGCTAGAAATTTTAGCACTAGAAGCCACCCTTAGATTTCATAGAAGGTAAGCSYAGTACCCATCAGTTTATACAGTAAATGTAAATGAGTTTTAAGAGGCCAAATGGAGAAGACTTAATGAAAATAACGTTCTAACTCAGAAATATGGATTGGTATGTGCAAGCAATTGAGGTCTTGGATCAACTTTAGTTAGTAAGTTGGAGTAAAGGTGAGTAGGAGGAAAAATTTGCTGGGAAAAGTGTAGAGGTATGCCATGAACATCAAGCCTTCCAGCATCCCAAGGAAGAAAAACTTAAACATAAGATCCTCCTGGATTCAAATTTCAAGGAAACTGAAAGAAATCATAACAACATTATAATCAAACATTCATCATAATATAGTCACAACAATCCATGTGAATCATTCAATCATGAACTCTCTTAGTATCAGAGGAAAATAAGATGGAGTAAGAAAGTTGACTTAGATTAATCAAGAAATCTCAAATCAAGTACATAACCATAGAACCAGTGTTCTTCATCAAAATATTACAATAGTAGGGAGCCTAGCTCAACCATTCGACCATAAAAAAATATCAAAATTGAGTATATATACTCAGAACTGCTGCAAATACCAAGAGTGTGATCAAAACACGGCATTCAAAGTTTTCAGTCAGTGCCTGCTCTGTTAGACTGTGCATGCCTTCTCATGTTAGATGCAAGCTCACCTCAGTTATGTGCTTTGCAGGAAAATATGTCAAAAAGGAAGCTTCAGATTGACAATCTGCACTCATGGTCATTCTCAACATGCTTTCCATTTATGGGGTGAGAGGAGGTCTCAACCACCACCCCCATTTCCATTAAATACCTTCATTGGGATCAGGATGAGGCCTGACACCCATGAATGTTCCAAGGGGTGCCCACGACTTCTTCGAGTCAATCCCGACGCCTCTAGGCCAAGAAGATCTTCTTTTGTGACTAAATACAGACACTTTCAGCCTTTGGCGCAACTCCTCTCCATTGCTCGATCTTCAATGTGACCTAGGTCCATGAACCTATGCAATTTCATGATTGTAGGTGCTACCAAGGGTGGTCTAAAAGAAAACTGCTTTTGTCCCCACAATTCACCATGAACTACCATGCATCCCTTTCTAAAAATCACGGTTCCGAATGTGGCCCGCCCCTGAGATTTTAAAATGTGCACACCTTATGATCCCACAATTTGGCATGACCGTTGATCTTGCGATCTAATATTAGGTCGTCTAATCAACATCTCATCTCTGGCACTTTTGATATTGATGAATCGTATCTTCCCCTTCGAAACAACGACTGATATTTTCTTCACAGATCGGCCTTCGGGAATTTCAATTCTCAAACTCCATTTTTCTTCTGCTGCTTTTATCTAGAGTNAGTACCCATCAGTTTATACAGTAAATGTAAATGAGTTTTAAGAGGCCAAATGGAGAAGACTTAATGAAAATAACGTTCTAACTCAGAAATATGGATTGGTATGTGCAAGCAATTGAGGTCTTGGATCAACTTTAGTTAGTAAGTTGGAGTAAAGGTGAGTAGGAGGAAAAATTTGCTGGGAAAAGTGTAGAGGTATGCCATGAACATCAAGCCTTCCAGCATCCCAAGGAAGAAAAACTTAAACATAAGATCCTCCTGGATTCAAATTTCAAGGAAACTGAAAGAAATCATAACAACATTATAATCAAACATTCATCATAATATAGTCACAACAATCCATGTGAATCATTCAATCATGAACTCTCTTAGTATCAGAGGAAAATAAGATGGAGTAAGAAAGTTGACTTAGATTAATCAAGAAATCTCAAATCAAGTACATAACCATAGAACCAGTGTTCTTCATCAAAATATTACAATAGTAGGGAGCCTAGCTCAACCATTCGACCATAAAAAAATATCAAAATTGAGTATATATACTCAGAACTGCTGCAACTACCAAGAGTGTGATCAAAACACGACATTCAAAGTTTTCAGTCAGTGCCTGCTCTGTCAGACTGTGCATGCCTTCTCATGTTAGATGCAAGCTCACCTCAGTTATGTGCTTTGCAGGAAAATCTGTCAAAAAGGAAGCTTCAGATTGACAATCTGCACTCATGGTCATTCTCAACATGCTTTCCATTTATGGGGTGAGAGGAGGTTTCAACCACCACCCCCATTTCCATTAAATACCTTCATTGGGATCAGGATGAGGCCTGACACCCATGAATGTTCCAAGGGGTGCCCACGACTTCTTCGAGTCAATCCCGACGCCTCGAGGCCAAGAAGATCTTCTTTTGTGACTAAATACAGACACTTTCAGCCTTTGGCGCAACTCCTCTCCATTGCTCGATATTCAATGTGACCTAGGTCCATGAACCTATGCAATTTCATGATTGTAGGTGCTACCAAGGGTGGTCTAAAATAAAACTGTTTTTGTCCCCACAATTCACCATGAACTGCCATGCGTCCCTTTCTAAAAACCACGGTTCCGAATGTGGCCCGCCCCTGAGATTTTAAAATGTGCATACCTTATGATCCCACAATTTGGCATGACCGTTGATCTTGCGATCTAATATTAGGTCGTCTAATCAACATCTCATCTCTGGCACTTTTGAGATTGACGAATCGTATCTTCCCCTTCGAAACAACGACTGATATTTTCTTCACAGATCAGCCTTCGGGAATTTCAATTCTCAAACTCCATTTTTCTTCTGCTGCTTTTATCTAGAGTGAAGGATCTGGTAACGTGTGGCTCCTACTGATCGATGACTCAAATTCTCTTCAGGCACTTCAGGCTTTGGCCCTTTGGGACTTTGAAATGTTTCTCATTTTAAAAATCTCAAAGTAAAACTCCCAGAGTGACAAATCTGATGACATGTGGCTCTTGCTAATCAACGACTTATATCTATTTCGGGCCTTCGGGACTTTGGGCCTTCAACCACTTCAGGAGCTTCGACAAGTTCGATTCTTTGGAAGCTTCGACTCTTTGGGTATTTAGGACTTCTAATAATTTCTCATTTCAAATTTCCCGAAGCTCATTTACCCGAAGGCTTGGATCCACTGCCACCTGACCCCTTTAAGATCAACGGTTCATACTCACTTTGAGGCCTTTTTCTCTGGTGGTATACTTCGTGCAAGTTGGCACTCCCAAATTCCCGTGAGTCATTGATCTGGACTATTCTGGGAATCTTCGTCATTGAAATATTAAAACTGCCTTATGCTTATGCTTCAATCCCAAAATATACTACTAAGAAAGCTGCGCTTTGTGTTCATGGATGCGGCCTGTACAATCAAGGATTTGGATGACTGGCTATGCGATGAGAAAACAAGGAGACCAGTGAATGAAATAAAGGATGTGAGTGCTCACCCTTGGAGAAAACATAGGGTTTTGGGGGCTGATATTTCACTCGGGTAAGAGCTTTTAAGGAAAACCAGGGTGCACAAACGAACAAGGGAAAACAAAGAATGATTTACAAGTCGAAAGGGGAAAAACTTAATATTTGGTCTATGAAAAGGATAGAGATGGGGCAAGACTACAAACTCGAGTATATCGACACACACCTATGGCCCTTGAAAACCCTATGTGATAACATGTGTGTTTCTTGCATGAGCTTCCTTCCTTAATTGTTCCATTGTTTGAAGATATTGATTTGCTTTTAAGTGATGAGCATGTACAACATATTCCTTGCCTGCGTTGATTAAGTGATATTGATTTTGTTCCCTGTAGAAGATTGATTTGCGATCATACAAGTAAGGACTTCCTAAGACCATTCCACATTCATTGAGTGGCAACACATCACATGTTACCTCATCCACAAACTTTGATGAAATTGCAAACTTTAAAGTGCATTGCTTTTTTATGTGCAATTTACGATTGTTTCTTATCCATTTAAGTGAGTAAGGTTTATGATGCATCTGAGTGTTTAATCCCAATTTTTTAACTACTTCCTATGAAATCAATTTAGATTGAGATCCACTATCTATCAATGGGTTGACCTTAGTATGAATCATTACGACCCTTATGTGAAACAATTTACTTCTAGAATCAAATCCATCACCAATTTTACCTGTCAAACCAACCGTTGTGATTTTATATTCATCACTTGAATATGATCCTAGGTTTGTTGGTTGTGATGTTGCTGCAACTGTGTTCCTCCCTTTCCTCTCTTTGAACCATTTCGGTCTCTTCTCGGGATGCAATTGCCAACAATGTTCGTCATCATGCCCTTCTTTCTTACAATGCTTGCAAGAGAGTTTCTCTTCCTTTCTTGCCACTGAATTTTCTTTCTTTTAATTCCACTTCCTTTTGTCCTCTTTCTTTGAAGATTATTCCCTTGATACACCAACTCATGTTTTCCCTACCTCAATGTATGTTGCTTGAACAGAAACCTCATCAAGATTAGTAGGTCCAAACATAATTACAATGTTACAAATATGTGCAGGTAAACCTCCTATATACTTCATAAGAGTTTCTTGGGTATGTAATCGAATTTCTAACATTAATTCCATCTTACGAAATTCATCTGTGTATTCCTGCACAGTTTGTCCTTTTCTTAGTTTAGGACATTGTCATTCAATTAAATCCATCTCTTTATAACCCAAAGGATAAAATTTCTTTCTAAGTGTAGAAACAAAAACTTTCCATGATGGAAATACATTGCCCACTTGTTGTGTTCCATTTTACAACTTGCTTTGCCACCAGATGAGTGTTGTGCTTGCAAGTCGAAGTGATGCCTATTTGATTCGAGTTGCCTCATGCTTGATTTGTTGCAAACTGAAATAAACTTCCATTTGTCTGACCCAATTATCAAGCCTCTTTGCATTGACTTCACCATCATACATGGGTAATTCAAACTTCACATCAATCTTAAGTAAAGACATATCACTTTTATGTTTATGGGAATGTTTTCTTGTGGTGGATTTGGAACTTGTACTTGAAGAAGAAGAAGTTGATGGAGAATAAGGAGTTGAAGGAGGAGGTTTAGGAGGATCCTCTCCTTCTTCACTTTTTTCCTTTGAAGACTCACCTAGAATCGATCTCTTCCACTCCAAGTAATCATCATATAAAACCTTCATCATCTCCAACATGGTGAATAAGGTCTTTCGAAACTCTACCTCGTCATGAGAAAGTCCCGTTTTTGATGCCATATTCTCACTTTGAGAAGTTCTCTTTCTCAATCCAATCTCAGGATTCTCTTCAACAATCTCACCTTCACCATGATTCAACTTTTCCCTGGTAATCATGCAAACTGTAAAACCAACCGTCAACCTACTATGATACCACTTGATTCGAAAATATCTTTTAAAGACTATGGTTGAGTTTTAAAAAATGAGTTCATTAACCATTAAAGAAATTGATGAAAGAGGAAGAATTAATGATGTAACATGGAAGCCATAATAAGATATACAGATCTGGAAATAAGCATAAGAATCAACAAACCATAACAACAAAATTTGTTAACGGAGTTCGAAAATATCGCCTACATCTCTGAGCCTTTGTCTCAGTGGGTGAGGCTTTCTTATTTCTCTTCAAAGATTCAAAAATACATCTTAAAAATTTCAAATGGATTACAAAATAAACTGGTTGTGTTCTTCTATACCTCAAGAACCCAACACAACTAATGACACTGAAAACAGATGAACGAAGCTCCCAAAAATGGCCCACAAATTTGCTCTCCTCAATGGCTTCCCTGCATAAAATTGGCTTTGACTGTAAAATTCCTTAGCATTTCTCCCCTTCTGAACCTGTCTTAGGCTGCCAAGAACCTATGGTTTATATAGTCTTGAATTTGGCAACAACATCCCAACTTCCCTATTATTGGATAAATTTGTAAGTGCGGACACAAACCGATCTCCCTAGATCCACTTGGATCTAGAACAAAGAAAGATAGAATATGACTCTTTCCCTAGATTCTAACCATTGAATTTAATAGAAGGCAAGAACAAAGAACATACCTTATTATCGCTTCCTTTGGTATTTTTTGCTCCTGTTTCGCTCCAGTGCTCTCGTGCAGTCAAGACCAAGACAACACAAACCAACCAAAGTGAAGAAAGCACAATCTATTCAACAATCAATCTATGTATATGATCAAGGAATTATACAATAAAGTGGAGTTAGCTTTATGAGAAAGGGACATATTACTATATCATATTAATGGAAAGTAAATATTACAACCTAAGCCTTGATGTTTCAAACTTCCTTTCGATGGCCCTTGGCTCCGACACACACACTTTCTCACTTGCATGAAGAAGATCAACTCCTTTGGATGAACTTGTTGTAGCATCAGTCCTTCACAAAATTCTTTTCACCAATTCTCCAATGAATCTTGCCTAAACTTGCTTTCTTAACATTCTCCATGAGAATTCCCTCAATATATAGGAGAGAATGAATTAGTTACTTGGATAAGAATGATCACAAAATATCAGGGAATCTAGTACTAGGATAACCATTCGAATTCCATCTCATCCTTCTAGAAGATTCCCTTCTAGAAGCATTGAGAATTCATCTTTTTCCTTGATTTAGAAAGAGTTCGCACCCTAGAATCTCAACACAGTGCGAACTTATCTCACCCTGGCTTAAGGAATCCTGTGAGAATCATGCATTCTCGCAGGCAAATATACTAGCAGCCTGCAAACAGTCTTCAAAAATGAGTTTTTCTGGAGGAGATGAAACTAACTTTTTCTCAGGAGAAAGTTCTTATGAAGAGCCTGAGTACACCATCATTAATACATCATCATGATGACCAAAATCATGGGTAACAGAATTCCCCCCAAAGTATGAGGTTGGAACCAGTGACAGCTGATAGACTTTGTAAGCTGCATGTGTGTGTTGGGAACCAGGAGAACACCTAATCGGAAACCTGCGAACAACCAAGCATCTGCAGAATATCATATATATCAATTCTGAGGTAGGCATTCCCATACTCAGATCACAAACTGTTGAAATTATAGACATGGGTCATGGCCACCAATCATACACTGTGGATCCATGCCATCAAAATATAGCATATCCACTGGAATACATTGTGGATCTATGCGAGAAATTTCAAATCAAGACGACATAGCCACGAGACATACATAGTGGATCTATGTGTCGCAAATTATACATACTTCATTGCAACCTGGATCACAAAGATGGTATCCAGGGTCTTCAATCTCGTCGTCCAAAGTACGAATCTAACCATGTGATTACATGTGTTGAAGTCGAACATGGTAGAAACCACTTGA
>JZKD02S1159304.1:0-12775 GCA_000966675.3 Picea glauca | reverse complement strand
ATTCGTTCCTAGATTTGAATTTGAGTGGCTATAAATGTAGGTGCAACTACTAAACTTTAAGTTCCACCACCTACCTAGTTAGGTCATGTAAGACCTTTCCTTCACCATTATCTTTTGAAATTTGAGTGGCTAAGGTGCAACTACTTCGTTGCTAGCTAACTCTAAGTAAGACCTCTCATTCAACGTTGTCCTTTCCGGAACAAGAGGTTCATCATAGTCATAGAAGTTCATGGTCCACCTAGGTCAAATAATTTCCTCTTATATAATAAAAGCAAATTGTGAGTGCATATTCAACATGTAAAGTCTACACCTGGTTAGAGAGAGTGTCCACCTTGTAGAGAACATTTTTAGAAATAACAATGGTCATAGAAGCGTTTTTTCAAAGGCTAAGGAAATAAGTTCAAGCAAAAGGTTTAAGAAATAAAAATAAGTGAGTTATGAGTTATTGATTGATTGGGATTCTACATTATGGTGTTTAGTTCAAGGCCTAATATATTAGAAACAATGCATCAAATAGGTACATGAACAATGAGAGAAAGGACCCAAAGGCAAAAGTCCATGGGAAGACATTGTCTTACATGGATCTTCGATCGAGAAATTATATCCAAGCTCTGTGGCTAGTTCGCCTTGCACTTTCAGTGCATAGCACACTAAAACATCTAAGTATCTAGTGTATAGTATGGTGTGAGTCAACCAAGAGCCCATTAGTAGTGGCAAGCAAAATTAGATTAGGCAAACAATTAGTAAGTTGTTGTTTTTTTCCGATCTCAGTAAAAGGATAACCCTCTAATTTCATTTTCACATAAGTTGACCAAGAAAATTTATTAATCAAGAACATTTAACATAATCAAGTGAAACATTCAGAAAAAGGGAGAGTGACGATACTCCTCTTTCCAGGATCTTTTTTCTTCAAAAGGCATCAATGCTCCTGTCCTCGTACTCCTTAACAGAATGGAGTTGCAGAGCGGAAGGATGGGGTGAGTTGAATGAATCATGGTCGATCTTTATATTTAACAAACTCAATAAGTCAACCCTTTTAAAAACTCTTAGTTGAAGAAGTGATAGTCATCCCTAGTAGATACTTCATTCCAATAATACATAGAAACATGGTTCAAAGTGAATACTTTGAGAAATAACACTTTGAAAGACCCTATTATAAGGGTTAAACAATTTTAGTAAAATTTTGAAAGGTTGCATTCTAAGTCAATTTTATGTTTCATTATCAACCTTTGTTTACAAAGATGCATCAAGTCATTTGAAGTAAATACTTTGTTACAATAAAATTTTGTATAGAGATGTGAATACTTTGTTTTGACAAGTAACACAAACAAAGTTTTTGTGACATAAAGAAGATGATGATGTTTATTGTCCTATAAGACCAACAACCACAAGGTATATTTAACTAAAAAGGGGAACTAAACAAAATATTATTCAAAATGTCATTTTCTATAATTGAACATGGTGCAAATGAAAATATCGAGGTCGTTATGGTTTATGTAAGCCAAAAAGTTCTAAAGAGTAATCAAGTTATAAAAATGGTCAATAAAATCATGTCTTATACTATCAATGTTGGGGCATGTTAAAAGGAAATGTTGTTCATCATCAATCTTCCTCGTATCACAAATTTACAAATTCGTGCATATGGGTTGTTTTTTGGTTAATCCAATGACTAATTTCCTTATGGAGATTATGAGCGTTGGTCCTAATTTTGGAAATATTATTTTTGGTTTTTAAGTTCATAATATGAAAAACTAGTTTTGATCAACCAAATTAAAATAATAAATTCTTTGTAATATTTCAACTTCCTCTTATTAAGTTGGTAACTTTGTTTATTGCTTTAGGGATTTAATATCACTATATTAAATAGACCTGAAAGAGAAAATATAGTTGCACAGAAAATATAGTTGCAAATTTTCTTTCCAAAATTCGTAATGAAGGCGAATTAATTCTTGTAAATGATAATTTTTCTAATTAACATCTATTTGCAATATCTATTAAATCTTTTTTTAATGATGTTATTGTTGTTATCAATTGTATCTTTAAACTTCATATGGATGTAAAATTTAATATTATCGTTGTTATTAATTTGATCACATGTTTTATGTTTTAATATTTAAGCCAAAGCACATAATATCTAACCCAAGTTTTTTAAGTCAATGGTGGCTATTGTACTTTATGTTAAAAGCGATATTAAAAAGTTTATCTTTGCATCTATCCTCAACTCGAGCAACCTATATTTTTTTTCTAGATATATGATCATAACTTAAACCTCCATGAAAATATAACCAACTTCAATTATGAGAAAAAGAATATTGGATTTAATTTTATATATATATCGTAAAGCATCTTTGAATATTTATTTCAAATTGCATCAAAGATATTATAATCCTAATTTTCACGATCATACGCAATAAATATGATAACTAAAATATTAAAAGCAATTTTTGTATTATTTTAATTTTAGTTTATGAGTATGTAGGTTTTCACGATTAGTCGTAATGATGCTTGAATTTTTTGGAGATAAACTGTGTAAAAAGTTTTAGAAATGTCCAATGTTTCAATTGGACATTTCACCCATCTTCAGGGACAAATCAAGTTGAAATGATAGAAAAGAGTGTTGGGTAAAGATATATATAAGGAAATGATTAATGGATGACCATTGCGAAATAATAGGAAATATGGACAAGCCGTTCAGAAAAAACAATAAATAATTAATTAAAAATGATAAAAGGAATAAGCTAAGAATAAAATAATATAATTAATTAAGGAACCATTGTAAATTATTGATTATGTGTAAAATAATAAAGGACAACCTAAAATTCATAAAAAAAAAGAAAAAAAAGAAAAAAGGCATCCCTCTTACACCCATGGTTAGTGCTACAGTAGCACCTACGCATACCTTGGCTCCTTTCTTGCTCATAAACTTCAATCTTTCATTGGAAAAACTCTCTCTTTCATCAAAGACTCCTTTGATTTTATCCAAAAAACTTGACATCTTCACCTTAAGTAACAAGACATCATGGTCAGCTTTGATGTTGTTTCTTTATTCACCAAAATTCTTGTTCAAGAAGCCCTTGACCTCATTTTTAAACTAGTTGACCCATAAACCATTAACCTAATTAAAATTTGTCTCACCTCTACTTTCTTTACTTATAAAGGAAATTTGTTATGAACAAATATAAGGTACAACCACGGGGTCATCTTTATCCCCTATGGTCGCTCATATTTTTATGGAACGTTTTGAAATCTTAGCCTTAAAGAACTTCCCTTTGAATCCCAAATGTTGGTTTCAATTTGTTGATGATAACTTCGTCGTTACCTATTTATTTAACCATATTAACATCATTTCACCCCACATCCAATTCACTATGGAAATCCAAAAGGAGAGCTCTCTCCCCTTCTTATATGTCGTCATCTCCCAGCTACATGATGGCACCCTTACCCACCAATTTTATAGGAAAAAGACTCACACCGACAGATACCTTCATGCCCATTCTTTCCATCACCTAGCCCAAAAATAAGTTATTCTAAAAACTCTGCCTACTAGAGCCATCTGGATCTTAGCTCCACATTTCATTGAAAAAGGAAAAACCCACTTTACAAATGCCCTTGTGGCCAATGGTTACTCAACCTCTTAAATAAAAAATCACTATAGATCATATTTCTAAAATTCTAGCCAAAAAGAATATTAAGACTCTTTTTAAATCCTATAAAACTATTAAACAATTATTCAGAATTGTCAACCATAAATCTCACCCTATGCTTGGCCAAGGAGTTTATCAAATTCATTGTTCCTATGGTAAATCTTACATAGGCCAAACTAGTAGATCTTTCAAATCATGTCTCAAAGAGCATATATCAGACACACTCCACAACCGAATCTCTGATTCAACTATCGTCGAACACTCCTACAACTCTAAACACCTAATTTGCTTTAACCAAACTAAAATCCTAGCCTCAACACCTTATTACTCATCTTGTATCATTTGGGAAGCATTGGAAATAAATAAATAAAAAACATCCTAATAATTTTAATCAAGAATATGGCTACGTAACATCCCCATTTTTAATCCCCAGTTTAGTGATGTATATTGTAAATATGATGTATGGTTGTGGGCCCAACAATGTTATAAGTAAATGACGTATATTGAAAATAATAAATAAAATGTATCGTCGACTACAGAAGAACACAAGCATAGACTTGGGGGCTTAGTTTCCACTAGACATGAGGGTCCAAAGGGGGAGGTTATACATGCTTATTAAACCCAAACCATCTTTCTAATTTTTTCTAGTATGAACCTTCTATTTCCTATTTTAGTGTTCCAAAGACCGATCAATGAATGCGAGCGAGGGGTTGGTAGGCAAAGTCACCTCACATAGTTATTGAGAGCATGGACCTAAGTATAATCAACCTCGAGGAATGTGAGAGTCAACATGCATGGGAGAAAATGAAATTTGTATGGGAAAGGAAAGTGGTTTTTACATGCAAATTTTAGGGTCAAGAAGAGAGCTATGAGTGTTGAAGCTTCAAGGAAACTATAGTGGGCATGTATAACATATTCTTGGAGTTGTAATTTGAATGAGAGATAGGTTGTAGGCCTATGAGTAATATTATGTTCGAGAAATTGTCAAGGGAGCAAGTAAATTGTTGTTGTGAGAATTCCTATTGCAGTTGTAGATTCTTGGAGTCGCCAATAGAGAGATTTTCCTATTCAACCTGTGTTGGAGCCCTTGAGGGAAGTAGGATAGCCTGAGGGACTACGTGGTAGAGAAGGGGATCTCATTCCTTAGGTTGAGGGGAAAGAGAGTTGGTGAATTGGAATGGTTGTAGGAATTAGCTTGCTAAGAGGGGACATTTTCCAACCTTAGGAACCACCATCTCTTGTGGACTCATAGCCCCAACTTGGGGTGACTTGTTGTTGAGAATTGGAGCAACAAGTCTACGATTGGATGGAATGTCTGTCCTCTGCAGCAAGTTGCATGTTTATTAATAAGATAAATGCTCATATTCACTATGTTTATTTCTGTAGAATGTTGAGTTTAATTGTTGTGCATTTCACTTTGAGTTTTAACTTATTTATTGTTGTTTGCTATAGGTAAACGTTATCATTTGAATCTGTGTTGATGTGATTAAATGATATTGTGCATGTTCAATTGTTGTTGTGTATGTCTGAAACAATTGCATTCATAATTTAAATTATTATGGATTGTTGCATGAGTTGGTATATCATGTTGGGTATTTCTCCACATTTAAAGTTTGGTATCAAAGTTATATTTGGTCATTTTTTGTAGTAGTGGGACTCAACTTGAAACTTGTGTACGTTACAATTTGGTATTAGAGAAAACAAATTGTGGTAGTGTGCCTTAGTGAGGATTTAGGGTACGTTACAATTTGATATTAGAGATTTTGGTTCAACACTGGACTCGTATGGGCCAAAGACCAACACAAATTTGAGAAATTCATTGTTGCAAAATTTTAGTCTATTTTGAATTTGGGAAAAATGATGAATTTAGAGTGAAATTCCCAAATTATGGGAGAATTTTGCATGTGATTTGGCAAAGGGATGATAAATTGACAATCTTAAGGTCAAGTTCGTCCATGGGAAGCTAATTCCATAGCTCCCATGGCAGCCAAAAAATAAAAGAACATTTATAGCTTGTTATCGCACAATTTTTAGCTTAGGCAAAGCCCAACCCAATCCACATAAGTGTGACAACTATAGGAGTACCTACACATTGTCACCTTAGATATACACTCCCCTCGCTTTAGTGATGATGAAATCACCACAAGGGGGGAATCTCGATGACCCTAGGGGGATTGAGATGGAAAGTGAGATGATGGTGGATGAATACCCCTATAGGTCAAGTTTGGAGAAGGAGTAAGGCTTAAGAATGAGTCTTGTAGATGGTAGATGGTTTCCAGGTATTATGTACCTGCAAAACAGTGTTAGCCATTCCTAGAACAAGACAAATGATAGAAATAATAGCCTTAAACTAATGGATTTCAAGAAAGAATCATTGTTGTCCCAAATTGCAGCAGTATAGAAATATATAGATCAACAAATAAAGATGTTGATAGCTGCAAATTTAAGCATCCAAAATCTAGTACAAGATACTAGAAATAAAGCTAGTAATGACTAGTCAAACCTCCAATGATTAAAGCAAGAGTTTGGTGGTGATTAGTGGTTGTTATATGATGTTATCAACAAGTTTTTAGGACACAAAAATGGATGTAGAAAACAATTAATACAACAACAATATCTAGCCATAGGAATCAACAAGTAAATCATCCAAATGATAGTCAATAGTTAGTAGAACAATAATCTAGGTTCACAAGTAAATTTCCACGATGATTAGAGAGTATAGAGTGTAAGAAATGTAGTTTTTTTTGCAGCCATAATGGTTGTAGCATTAAGTTTGTAACAACAAAGATAATTACTAGGCTAATGAAGACGCCCCTAGGGCACAAGAAAGCTTACAACATGTAGAATCAATTCCAACTTAGACAATTGCAATGTCTCAATATTTCACGTATACTAATGCAATGGTTTTATATCTCCAATGCAAACTAGACTAGCGCCTTATCAATTAGGTTAATGGAGTCTCTTGTGTAAGAGCTAGGGTTTGTTACTTCTATAGGGGTGTAAGCCTTTTTACTCTCTAGAGCAAACAAAACCTAGCAAGGTAAATCTACAAGGGTGTAAGCCCTTTTACTCCTTGTAGCGACCTTTGCAAAATAGCTTATTTAATGACAATAATGATATATCTTGGTGGAGAGTGTATGCCCTTATACTCCTCCAAGAGTTTAACAAAATTAACCTTGCAACCAAAAAGAAACAACGCAAAAGCATGAATTCCTTACCTAGTCCAAGAAATAGCAAGAAAAACCCTCTTTTACCAAGAATATTCCACCACAATTGCAAAGAAAGAAGCACCAACAGAAATCGCTAGCTTTCATCCACCAATAGACAAGTAAAAGCATCCACAAGTGCACGAAAGAGAGATAGAGCAATTTTCCCAAGTAGGGCGAAAATTTCAGCCAAGAGAGTATGTAACTCTCAAAGTTATTATCTCAAAATAAAATGAGGTGAGATTTATTTATATAAACTCACCTAAAACTAATTTGTCCACTTTTCAAAATGTCAACAACAAATTAAGGAGGCCAACCTCCTCTATTTTCCCTTTACAACTTAAAATTAGAAAATACATAAAGTAAAATTCCCTTTTAGGGGCGACACCATGCCCTAAAGGGTGACGTTAGGCCTCCAAGAGAGATGTTGAGCCTTTGATGAAGAACATTCGGCCTCCAAAGGCCATAAATCATGCCATTGAGTGCTCTAGCATGTGCCAAGTGTCTATCTCTCCATCAAACCAAGCCACATCATCACCAACCATGAGAAACCCCATCAAAACCCTAAGCCCATTTGATGTCAAGGGAAATAGGTGTGACATTTTAGGCCTTTCAAGGCCATTGTTGAGGTGTAATGAGCTAGAACATGGTCATCTCATGGTGTCCAAGTGCCTTCCAAGGCAACATTCCTCCTTCCATGTGTCCAATGAAAGGGGGGCACATCATCCAACTTGAGGGATTCATGCCCCAATTAAGGTCCAAGGAACCGTGTGCCTCCACAATCAAACTTTTGCATATCAAGGACCTGCAGGACAAACAAATACGCCCTCCAAAGATCAAAAAGTCACAATTATCATGCCAACTAAGCCATATATAATAAAAGAACCACCCAAACATGTGTATCAAATCCCCCCTTTTCAAAATAAACAAATGCTCAAAGAACTTATACAACTTGCTAAATTTAAATATGGAGGGTTGTCACGGTGACCTATTGGGTATATCATTCCCCAAGTCAAGGAGTTTTTCCCAAGAAGACCCTTTCTAAGTCATGTAAGAGAGTGTGAAATGGATGGGGATGTAACTTATGGGCATGGGGTTTCTTGACATACAAGGGCTCATATTGTCTTATTTATGGGTGCCTTTGTTGAGGGTGTGCTTGCTACTAAGTTACCAACTATTTGTGTGCCACCTTTTTCCAAGCCCCTTTTTGCCATCTTTCCAATCCTTGCTTTCATTTATAATTTGCAAATTTGAGGGTCCCCCTTTTTGGGTTTCCAAGCATTAGCATTGATTTTGGGACCAGGGTGAGCACTAAGTAAGTAGAGCTCAAATTGGACTGGCTTTTGATGGTCCTTATTTATTGTGTTCACTTTCTTTTCAACATTAGTTTCATATTCTTTTATAGCAGCTGCAATCTACCTCTGGGCCTTCAACCCCTTCTTCCCACGAAATAAGGTACAAGCCCTTCTTGGGTCAATATGCCTGAAAACCCAAAACATGAGGAAATGAAAGGGAAGAGGTAATGTAAAGTGATAAGTATGTGTGGGAATCGTACAATGACCCATCAAGGAGGCTCCCTAGTAGCAACCCTTTTCCTGAGGGTAACCCACTTACTAGGACAACATGTCAACCACCAAGGTGAAACGAGGAAAAAGGCATAATTTCCAAGAAACGTTTTCAAAATCAAGAAGGGATCCTTTGAAACATGTTTAAATGCTTCAAATATTAAAATGACACTTACCACAACACCATACTTGTTACCTCATAAAACAAGACATGTTGTCCTCTATGGGCCAAGCTAGGTGTGGTGGATGTTGCTGCCATCGATTAGATGGTGATGTGTGGTAATACAGGGGCCTATGCTTGCTCATATGCCTCTCAGTACTCCATGTCTGCAACCTGACAACCTCGAGACATCATCTCCTTAGTTATCCCTCGAAATGGAGGATAACACAACATAAATGTTTTTTGGAAAAATTATGAAATTTTCAAAAATTATAATTTTTGGGGATTATTGAAAAATTTCATACAGATGATGACGTGGACCATGCCCATAACGTGGACTAAAAGCGTCCACGATAGCTGAAGGAAAGGGTCATATAATAGATTTTGATGAATAAATGGCTGAGGTCGCATATGATTTTGAGACTGACGACCTGTATTCATCCTAGATTTGGTCAAAATTTCTAAGTTTCAGAGTTTGGTCAAATTTGGTCAAGTTTGAGCAAAATTTAGTTCACCAAAGAAGAAGATTGCTAATCGTCGATGGAGTTTTCAGAGTTCAGAAAAAATTGGTGAAGTTTGAACAAAATTTAGCTTGCCAAAGAAGAAAATCACCAATGGAGAAAAGTGGAAGTCGTCGAAAATTTTTGGAGTTCGACAAAGTTTGGTGAATCAACGACCCATATCGCATTTGATTTAGTGATCATCAATTGAGATTCATCTACAAATTTGGTGAAGTATCGTGAATCGATGATCAATATCATGTTGATCTTGAGATCAACAATCTAGACCCAATGTAGGTTTGGTAAAAAAATTCTAAGCTTTTTGGAGTTTGACGAAATTTTGCGAAGTAGGGACATTTTTGCAGTTTGTCGATGAAGAAATTGCCAATCACCAATGGAGATTTTTGGATTTTGGAGAAATTTTGTGAAGTAGGGACATTTTTCACAGTTCATCGATGAAGAAAATTATTGATCTCCAATGAAGCTTTTTAATATTCAGTGAAATTTTGTGAAGTAGGGACATTTTCACAGTTCGACGATGAAGAAAATCGCCAATCACCGATGGACTTTTCAGAGGTTGCCGAAAAAGTGTAGTTTTTTCTCTAATCGTTGATGGGAGTTTTTCGTTGATCATCGGTAGAAGGTTTTTGTTGATTGATTATGGGAGTTCTCACCAATTTTCAATAGAAGGTTTTCGTCAATCGTCGATACAAACTATTTCATCAATCGTTGATATAAGGTTTTCGTTGGTCACCGATACAAAGGATTTCACCAACTGGCGATAAGAGAAATATTTGGATCACCAATGAAGGGAAAGGTGGATGATGACATGGCAGAGTCATTGGATGACGGGTGGACATCAACAACTACGTGTCATGTCATGTCAACAAGATTACCACATCAACAAAGATGATAGTTTTTATAATAAAAAAAATATATGGAGCCAAAAACTTGTTTTGTCCATAACATGAGCATAAAAACTGAGAATCAGATGCAATTTAGGGGTATGTCTACAGTGACGAGGGCTACAGAGATTTATTGAGGGCCACTGGCTAATTCTGCTTCAATTTTCCAAAAAAATGCAAAATAGTGGTTTTTAAAGATCGGGGTCGTGCTTAGTAACTGAGACCTAGATAAAAATGAAATTTTTATAGGGAGTCCAAAAAACAAGCATGGAGATAACCAATTGAGAAATTAGCACAATCCAAAAGGTTTTGGAGTGGAGGTGCAAAATGAGGCCAAAAACCATTATTCCCACACTTTTTGGGGATGGAGGAAAAGGGACCGCAAATCACCAATCCAGAAAAAATTGTTTAGTGAACATTTTATCTACACATCAATCTAGACAACTTTACCTTGAGGGAGTTTTTCCCAGTTTTGCTCTGTTTGGGAGATAGTCGATTTTGTCTAAAACATTCTTAACTCTAGGGAAATGTAAAAGTGCAAAGTCATCAATTCCAAATTTATATAGAATTTGACTCGAGCACTCGATTCCAAATCTGAAAGTTGTTGTGTGTTCATAATCATAAATCTTATATGCACTTGATATAAAAGGTTTTCTGATTTCGAACAAATTTTAAGTTAAAGAGGGTAGAAGATGGTCTTTCAACTGAATTGCACCAATAAGAACAAAGCACAATTGAGTGGAAATGACAAATTTAATAAGGTTGTAACTTTTAGCTCAAAACTAAGACTGAGCATGAGTACAATCGTTAGAAATATAATTCAAAGGAGAGTGTATCTAAACAATTATAATCAGATTTCAATGCATCCATACTAATCCTAAATTCAATAGAAGAATGATTTGTAACCTAATTAGTGAAATATTTTACCATATGCATAATTTTAACAGTAATTGTTACATGCATATTTTGTAGAATTAGAGGTACATAGAAAACACAATTGGTTCCTATATGAGGACTAGAGATATGGAGGATGTCGAGGGATTTTACAATGATGAGGATGAGATCAAAGGTTTACATATCAGCCTGGGAAATGCAGAGACCAAGTCCAATGGATGTAAAAGCAGGGTGGAACCAATGGATCTAGTTGAGACTATGAGAATATTGCAAAAAGGAGTGCATAGTTATAGAATGGGCAATGAAAGGATGATAAGAGTTCAGGAGGAGCATAATCAAATTAAGACTCAGCTACTATAGAATCTAAATATGTTGCAGAGGCAAGTAAATAAGGATTTAGGCATAAAACAAGCAGCCAATGCAAGGCATGTAGAAGCAGCCAAATATCATGATAGGAGGGATGATCATAGAGGATCTAGGCAATCAAGGAGTGTTCATAGACATCATCATTCACTAGGACACTCGACCAGGAGAACTTGTGCACATTTAGAATTAGAGAATATCCCAAGTGTGTCCCCTGTTAGATGTCATAGGAGGGGATATGGGTTAGATATCTTGCAAGGAGAGCTCAAGAAACTCAAGCCACCACCATTTGATGGAGAGCATAGGAAGGGTAAAGATGTCTAAGCCTGGTTGTTGGACATGAGAAAATATTTCCAGCTACATGATTACTCATCAAACCTGGAAGAAATAATTGCCATATATCATCTTCAAGGGAAGGATTTTGTATGGTAGGACCAACTAAGGTCACGATTATTGATGAAAAGAGAATTTCTTGGAAGCAGTTTAAGAAATATTTCCAGCATCGGTACTTGTATGAGCATTACTATGACAAGAAGATGTAAGAATTATTCAAGCTCAAGCTAAGAAACATGACCATGGAAGAGTACGAGAGGAAATTTTTGGAGCTTCTGAGGTATGTGGACTTCATTTGGGATGAGAAGGTCAAAATTCAAAGGTTATTGAGTGGACTACCATCATTCTACAAGGATACAATTCAGCTTGATGATCCCAAGAATTTGGAAGAAGCCATGAGGAAGGCTAAGTATTTGTATGAAGAACAAGGGAAAGCCAATTTTCCAAAAGGCTTGGGATGATAAGAAGAAAGGCGAGATGAATCATGGGAAGAA
This sequence comes from Picea glauca, assembly GCA_000966675.3. NCBI lineage: Eukaryota > Viridiplantae > Streptophyta > Pinopsida > Pinales > Pinaceae > Picea > Picea glauca. The sequence continues at coordinate 711 of JZKD02S1159304.1, read as the reverse complement.
AGGATTCAATCCACCTTTCATTAGGAATAGCTCTCAAGCATAGCAACAATGGTAGCTAGCACAAGGTGAAGCAAAATAACAGATTCCTTGCGCAAGAGTCAAGGAGAACATCCCATAAAGTGTTGGGGATGCAAAGGGGACCACATGTATAAATATTGTCCTCACCGAGGAGATGGGATGAAGGTTGTGCATAACATCAAGAAGGAGGATACAATGAAGGACGTCGGCAGGAGCATGCCAATGATTTATGCAGCTTTAGAGAATAGACAAGAAGACTATCAATCCTACATGATTGAGGTAGAAGGTAAGATTGATAATCAACCAATAGCTATTTTGAATGATTCTAGATCTAGTCGTAGCTATATAGATCCAAATCTAGTTGAAAGAATTAAATTGAAGAAATGTAAGCATGAAAAGTCTTGGTTAGTTCAACTAGTTATTGGAACCAAGAGAAAAATCAATGAGCTTGTTAAAGATTGCCCAGTGAACATGAATGGGGTGAGTACTAAGGAATATTTGAACATCGTGCCACTTGGGTCCTGTGACTGCTTGATTGGTATGGATTGCCTAGAGATGCATCGTGCTATGTTAGTGATCTAGGATCTTTTCATCGAAGTGACTTATAAGGAATTGTATTAAATGAACATAAATTAAAGTGCACCATTAAAGAAGGAAAAGCTCAATAATGAAGAGACATAAGCATCAAATATG
>JZKD02S1159292.1:203519-214026 GCA_000966675.3 Picea glauca | reverse complement strand
AAGGCAGCTATAACGTGAGGCGCCATCCATGGCCTTGGGCTAAGACACAGGAAGCGGGATTTGCACACTGTGCTTTGCAGGCCAGAGATAGTTGCGATTGGGTTATGTTCACAGATATTGATGAATTTGTATTCTCTCCTCGATGGTTAAACCAGTGGCCCAATTCTACTTCCAATGCTCTTGGACTCTTGCTTATGAATAAAACAACCCAGATGATCAATTCCACCTCTTCCTCATCTGGCAGTCCAATAATAGGGCAAGTGTCTATAAATTGCAGGAACTTCGGCCCCTCCTATCGGAAAAGCCATCCTCCCCAAGGGGTGACTCAAGGCTATACGTGCAGGCAAAAATTTGAGCAGCGCCACAAGTCCATAGTCCTTCTGGACGCAATCTCTCCTTCGTTACTGAATGTAATACATCACTTTGAGCTGAAGCCTGGTTACAAGACCATTCGCCTAACATCCTCAGAGGCCGTGATAAACCATTATAAATATCAGGTATGGAGTGAATTCAAGGCCAAGTTCAGGAGAAGAGTCTCGGCTTATGTAGCGGACTGGAAAGAATCGAAGAACCCTTCGTCTCAGGACAGGGCTCCGGGTCTCGGTAATGAGGCGATTGAGCCTCTTGGATGGGAGAACAAGTTCTGCCAAGTGAACGATACTGCGCTCAGAGAATTCACCGAAAAAATCTTCTCTGTAAGGACAGGGCCAATTTCAGTCCTGCAGTGGCAACTTTAGCCAATAATATATTTTATGCACAGTAACCAGGCTTGGCTAATGGCTGAAGCGGGATAATGGGTAATTGATGATGATGATCGTTATGGATCGAACGAAATTTTAGGAGAAGCAAATCGTCTTACGCATCTATGCGCAACCTCCTCCAATGGATGATTGCTTTCGCTACATTTATTTTTTAAATGGTAGATCTGGTCCGTTGGGTCAGACTCTGATTTGTACAGTTATAGGTGGATATAGGTCTGGTTGTCCTTGCAGGACTCTCAGCAAAACGGAGAGACCGACTGAGCGAACCCCTTCGTCAATCTTGATGTGAAAGTGTATTATTTGTAGGAAATGTGGAATTAAGTGTGTGAAGAGATAAGAATATATTATATATTCATTTATTTTATCATTATTTGTAGGAATTGTGGAATTAAGTGTGTAAAGAGATAAGATTATATTTACGTCGAAAGGCTTATATCTATTGACAATGGGCAGATTTAATAGGGGTTTAGTACTTAATAAGTTTTTTATGGACAGGATTAAATATGGCTGGAGTATTCTTAGTAGTCACACAAAATAAATGGTTGTGATTTCAATCATTAACTTTCTAGCTATTATAAAGACATCCGTTTATGTGTTTACTTTTTTACATTTACATAATCATATTTAAAAATTACTTTGATAGCTAACTGATTGCCATCTAAGTGATTAACATAAATTAAAATATTAACACCAGATAAATGAAGCTCAACAGTTTATTTGTTAATCAATAATAAAATTTAATATATTCTTTTAAGAATTCTTTTCATCTTATCAGCTTTTCGACATTGATCAGCCACAATTATGTGACTGTGCTAGTATATATTCATTTATTTTATATATTATTATTTAAAAAATATTAATTAAAACTATCAATCTCAACCGAAGAAGTTTGTCATCGATTAATATATTTTAAAAAATTGTGAAAGTTAAGTGATAGGTTGTGCAAAATTCACTTATTATTGTTATATTTTTAAATATAACAATATTGTTTGAAATTTCTTTCAAAAATTGAAGTTTGTGCTGTAAAAGAGGGAAGGGGAGGGAGATCGTAATTCATATCTTCACATAGAAGTGAAGAAGACATTTCTTGAAAGGTAATTTTAATATTTTGAGAGGGGTATATTTTGATTCAAGTGAAGATTTTGTTTAAGTTAGTTAAATTTGTTTTCTTTTATTATGTAATTAATTTATTGTTTTTATTTTGTATTATTGTGTATTATGAGTGAAATTGCAATTTTATATTTTTGAAAGTAGTTTTTATATTTTAATTCATTATTATCTAATCTAATTATTGATAAAATAACATTTTTCATTGTTTATAGTGTATTTTTGAATGTATAAATAGATCTAAAATCCTGAAAAACCTTTAATCCATCTAAATTATACAATCTTAACAATTCAACAACTGCTATTATATCTATTCTTTCAAATTTCTAACTAGTTTCTAAACAAAACTAATTAAAAAAAACAACCAAAAAAAATTCAAAAATATAATATTTAAAAATATATATCTCTGCATCATCTTTATAAAGATTCAAAAAAATCTAGTATTTAAACTATTACTATATCTCTACACCATCTTTAAAAGATTAAAAAAATCTAATATTTAAACTATGTCTATATCCCTGCACCATCTTCAATGGAACTTCCGTATATGTTATCATGGCAGTGTCTACACGAGAGATTTTACAATGTAATTTAAGAAATCGAGGAAACTAATCTAGTCACTCTCATATTTGTCAGTCATTTGAACAAGCTTTACAATTCCTTTGGTAGTTTATTACATCCTGCTTTAATTCCCATATTAAAACATAAATATAGGAGTAATTTCTTAAATTTTTGTTTCAGGAACATAAAATATAAATTGGTAGTTTATTACATGGATGTCATGTTAATGGATGTCATGTTATTCAAGATAGCGAAATAGGATTGTTTATCCTGAGTGGAAAAATATTCATCTACACCAATAACAATATTTACAACAATTTGGAAAAAATAATTAAATCTTTGGCCCAATATATGTAAAGAGGGCCCAATATATGTAAAGAGGGGAACAAATTTACTTATAACAATATTTACAACAATTTGGAAAAAATAATTAAATCTTTGGCCCAATATATGTAAAGAGGACCCAATATATGTAAAGAGGGGAACAAATTTACTTATGCAGTGAAAACTTTAATTAACGATATTTGTTTTTTAATAACTAGTGTAGTCTATAAGTGACAGGTTAAAGGATAATTATTGATTAAATAACTAGTGTGTCTATAAGTGACACGTTGAATGATAATTATGGATTGAATGAAATTTTAAGTCATCCAAAATTTTAAGGTATATAAACTTAGAAATTGAGGAAGATCAGTCATAGACTTATATATTAAATATTATTGTGAAACCTTTTTAAACGGAATTGAACTTAGCACAAGATAAAGTGTACATTTATGTATATTACAAATGGAATATTAAAGTAGAGAGAATAACTTAGATATATTGTGTTTATTATAAACATATGAATACACATCATTCTCTACATTATCTCTACATTGATTTAAATATATTTATGTATTCTTTCAAACTGTTATAATATTTATCGTGTATTACTTTTAGGATGAATTTCAATTGTAAATCTACATATGTTTTATAGGTTGGTGAAACAACATATTATAAGATAGAGTGCTTATTTGATTATTGTTGATTTTTTTATATGAGATAATGTGTGATATTGACGTATTATTACAATGATGAATGTTCCATATATAGAGAACATATGGTGATCATCCATGAAAGGATGTCTCCCTTGGATAATAAATAACTACTTATTTATTATATATATGTATACATTGTGTTATAAATATCATGCCATATATATATATATATATATATATATGGAAGAATTTCTTCCCCAATGTTGTCCAAACATCAACACTCCTTCTCAATGAGGGATAAATTATTTATCATGCCAAAGCTTGTCTTTGAAGTATACAAACTTCACCCTAGATTCATGACACTTTTTTGTTAGTCTTGGGAGATGTCTTTCTCCCACCTAAATCGAGGGGAAACTCATTATGCCACTCTCCCTATGAGCCAATTGACTCACTCTGAGATTAGGCTCACTTTGGGTCTGCATGTGATAGCATCTAACATCTTGAGTCTTTAACATTCCTTGTCAAATCACCATGACTAGGACAAAGACCACATCAGGGTCATTCACCACAGGCACACACCTATGAGCGAATGTCATCCCGATGCTAACTAACAAGTGGAAAACACCTTAAGCACCTCGAGTCTATATTATTCCTTGTCATGATCAAGGAAGGACTACGCCTGGGCCCATTTACCAAAAGTACACATTTGTGATAAATGTATCTTATCTCCCTTGGTCTGCAGCCAAATCTAGGAGAATCTCTGCCCGATGTTGAAACATCAACAGTCCCTCTTCGTTAGGGAGGTATATTTCCATGATGTATTCATCTGGTAGTTCACTTATTACTCTATAATCAACTAGTAGCACACAACTACTACCATGCCATCGATAGCTCGAATCATCTATCACAGTCTCTGCGATCAATAAGCACACAATTGCTCCAAATGATCTAGTAGTCACCATGACAATCGATTAGTAGGATACATCTACTACAATGTCATCTAATAGAACACGACTGTGTTGATCCATAGTAGTACACAACTACTGTCCAGTGGTACACAACCACTGCTAGTTGACACACAATCACTACCAGTGGTACACAACCATTGTAGTAGCACTAATATATTATCCAGAGACACATAGTCTCTGCTAGTGGTACACAACCACCATAGTCGCAAAAGGTCCATCACACATGGCACTCCCATGTGGACTTCTAGAGGCTACTCCCTCTAGAAACATTAGGGTCAACTCCCCATAGTGTGTGACGTCAAGGTCAACTCCCTTGACGTGTCCTCATGTGCTCTCCACAAGGGACATTTCCTCATGTGCTCCCCACAAGGGATGTTGGGCTATAATCCCAAACCCACTTATTGTTAGAAAAACAAGACCATGGAGCAATAAAATAAAACAAATGCGGAAACAAAACACATAAGATATACAATACAATAGAGACACAGATTTACGTGGTTCACCCAATGTGGTCTACATCCACTAGAGAAATTGTCAGGTCCTTCCTTTATTATTATCCAACAAATGAAGGGATACAACCTACAACAAACCCGTGTAACTTCCTCTTCTTTCTCTCACAGTCTCCTATCTCAGAATACAATATTCGCCATCATGCATAGCCGCAATACATTTCCCTCATAGCAGAGGGTTGCCTTCTAGGCAAAAAACCCTAATCATAATTTCTACCGTTACATCTGCGACCTTATAATGAACGGTCCAGATTTACAATGAAATTGCAATATACATTTACAAGGCAATTTTTCCTTCGGGGGCCCACTTGCCCCTAGACCCCACGGAGGGGGTAACCCCCCTCTTCACTCCCCTGTGTGGAAGAGTGTACATAATTTTGGGGTGTAAATACTTCATGGGGTATATACACGGCTTAAAACAAAAGACCTCTGAATTAGGAAGATAATCAGGCTCCACAACCAACACTTATCCCTCTCGGATAAGTGTCTTCGCAGATCAACTCCACTCAGTCACAAAGGAGTATGGTCTGGAGAATGTCTCAGGAATATGCAAACATCAACACTCCCTCTCAAAAAGGGAGGCACTCTCCACCATGCCAACTCTGTCACGGAAGTACTCAAACTTCATCCTAGTAAGGGGTTTGGTAAGAACATCAACAACCTACTCATTTGTAGGAAGGTACTGCACCAATATTTTCTTCCTCCACACCATGTCTTGAATGTAATGGTACTTGATGTCAATGTGTTTCAAGTACCATCATTATTTTCTTCCTCCACACCATGTGATGTATTCCATCATTATTCCATGTTTGATGTTATTCATTGTATTCCATCATTATCCAATCAATTGTCTATACAGGTTTGGATCAATCTCGTCAGAATTGGAAGAAGACACACTTAGTTTCTTCATATTCATCACCATTGGTGTAGCCATGGGCTTATATTTCAACATCCCAAACTTCTTCAATATATCAACTGTGTAATTCTCCCGACTCAAGAAGATCTCATTAGTTCTCTACCACACCTCTAGTCCCAAGAAGTGTTGCATCATACCAAGGTCCTTCATGATCTCAAACTCAAATGTTAATGCATACTTGCATCCAACAATAAGTCTCTCTATATCGGTGAGGAATAAATCATCAATGTAGAGGACGAAGAATCTTGGACTCACCATTAACAATCTTGTAGTACAGGTTGGGATCAACAACACTTTTGTTGAAGCCCAAACTCATCAGGTGACCATCAATCCTCGCATACCTAGCTCAAGGTGCCTGCTTGAGTCCATACAGGGCCTTCTTCAACCTACACATATGTGACTCATTCTAATGTATCACAAAACCATTTGGTTGCTCGATGTATACTTCTTCAATCTCTCCATTAAGAAAGGTTGTCTTCACATCTGTATGATGTAGTCTCCAACCAATGGATGTTGCAAGGGAAATAATCATCCAGATAGAAGTGTATCGAGCAATAGGAGAAAATGTCTCATCATAATTGATTCCCTCTATATGAGAGAATCCTCTATAAACAAATCCCATTTTGTGCTTCTTGATGCTTTCGTCTATTATCACTATGTCAATTTCCTTGGTTGTGAAAGGAAAATCTAGAGGTAACCACAAACCAACTTGCAGATTGGAAGCTAGCCCTTCCAACCCAGAGAGGGATCTCTCTTATAACTCAACCACATAAACACTATTTATTTGATAGACACAATGGCTAGATCTTGTGTTAAGTGAGGATTTTAAAATAATTGTGATATGGTGGAGAAGAGGATCATTGGGCATGGGGTCATAATAAGGAGATGTCAATAAAAGGTTTCCAAGACTTGTTAAATATGAATAAGTGCACTCAAAGGAAATATAGTTGGCTATATATTAGACATCAAACTGTTGTAGTAAGGTGGTGGTAAAAAAGAGAAATACAAATCAATAATTGCAAAGCATGTAACATAGGATGAATTATGCTACAATATCATAAGAATGGTGAAAAATATGAATGCAGAGATATAGAGAATCAACAAATGAATTCCATATAATAAATCTCATTCAAATATAGAAGAAAAATGTATCTTCATTAACAAATAAAGGAGAACATTCACTAGAAAAACAGAATGAAGATAACCATCACAAGAATTTATGAAGCAACAAATCCATGTACTTTTGTTGGAAACTTTTATTAACTTTCAAAAATACATAATTAACAGCCAAGGAGTCTTTTCTCTCAAGTCTCAAACCCATTCACCCTCTCTTTCATATTATATAGAGTAATATTACATTGCAGCTCAAGAGGTTCAAAATCTTTAGTTTTTCCAAATTTAGAAGGAGTTACAACAGATTATAACAAACTAGAATTGATTCCTAGATTCTAGTTTTATTTCTTGACTAATTTATACATACAAATCACAACAAAATATACGAATTCGGTGGAAAATTAGGTGATACTTCAAGCCATGATAGTGATTTGGCACGATCCCTCCAACATGTAGTCGAATTAACCCTGAACTGAGCCGACTGTACACTTTCGCAGCAAATTTGGCCATGGCACTGCAAAATTGTCTCAAAATTTCTGTAGTTTCTTATTTTGACTTTTTCCCCAAATGGCGAACTGGATTGGGCTGATTTTTGGTCAACGTGTTAATATAATTATTATGCTTCTCCACAAAAAATGTGGGCAAAACCCAGTTCATGGGTTTTGAGAAAAAACCAATATGGTTGTAGGTGATGGTGGCTAATTTATCAAAAAATGTGAAGTATTTTGACCTGAAAATAAGTAATTTTTTTCATCTTTCCCTGATGCATCTTCTCTCAAAATTTTCTGGAAAACGGATGCACTATTTGGGATATATGATGAAAATACACTTTCGATGCAAAACTGCTGCTACAGGAAGTTTCGCAGCAAGCTTGCAATTCGCTGTGAAATCTATATTTTCTGACCATCTTCATTTTTTTAAGCCTTGAAATATGTCTAGTATAGTTTGAATGATGTTTTTACCCTCTGCATTGATAAAATTAGGCTTACTCCATATTTAAAAACCAAACTGAGAGAAGAATTCCAAAACCTTAATTTCAAACATTCATGTAATAGGTTTTCATTACAAGCATGTAACTTGTCTGCTCATATGCTTTATCCTTCATCCATTGCATCAATATCCTACTCTATAACTTCTTGGCTTCAAACTGATTAAAACCCTCCATCAATCATGACTGTAAATATGCCATCAAAATTATATTGAGCAAAAATGGAGTTTTAGGATTTCACCTTCACCTGTTAGTCTCAAAACTTGAGCAAACCTTAAAGACAAAAATAAGGCCTTCTTTGACCATTTATGAATCACTTAGTTGTTTCTTCTCTGATTCCATGAATGCTGGTAACAATTGGAAATATGAGGGTGGGCTTCAACAACAAACAGGGTGGGCAACGAACGAGAACTTTGACAGTGCCTAGAAATTTTGCAGCGAGAAGTTTTTAAATTGTTTGATAACTGCAAAGTACTTAAAAAACGTTTAAAGACTCATAATTACATGACTCCTGACACAAGGACACCACTAAATCCAATGCTGAAAATCATGATTGCTAATCGTTGTGGAGAAAAGGCGGTTTTGCAGCAATTTGACAGTTGATAGTTTGGCACTGTGAAATGTTGGGGTTTTTCGAAACGGTATTTAAACTGGCTGGTTGTAAGTCATAAATGTACAAGTTTTATTTGAAGGCCTAAGTAACCCTTTCTACATGTTATAACATATCCTCACGACTCTACAATAAACAAAACAAGATGTCTTGACATTTGTACATTTATACACACTAACACCGTCATCTATGTGTTTGATCTTACAGATCCACTTGGAAGTCACTATAGACTTCCCCTTAGGTCTTAGAACAATATCCCACACATCATTCTTCATGATGGACTAATACTCCTCCATCACAACATCTCTCCATACTGGCTTACTAGATTCCTCCTCATAACAAGAAGGCTCATAATCAATGATGTGGCTCATAGTTGTGGCATAGCATGAATAGCCTTTGAAGGCTTGTTGCACCCCACAATTGTACCCTTTCTACCAGAAGGGTCTAGCTTGGTCCTTTTCTCATTGGGTACATGAATGTATATTGGACACCCAAATATCCTGAAGTGTCCAACCTTAGGCTTCACTCATGAAATGTGTCCATACTAGACATCTCGTGGTTCCCTCGTGGAACACATGTCTAAGACATATCGAGGTTCCCTCATGGAACCAATTTCTTCTTTAGGACACATAGAGGTTCCCTCATGGAGCCAATGTCCCCCAAGACATATCTTGTTTTCCTCATGAAGCAAATGTCTTATTTCCTTCATATGGCTATCTGAGGCACGTCAATATGAAGTCCACATTCCCTCCTACTAGTCCACCCAGGACCCTCCAGGGAGAATGTCTCATGATGTTTCCTCAAACATCAACACTCCCTCTTAGCGAAGGAGACATTCTCTACCACAACAAGCTTGTCGTGGAAGTGCACAAACTTTTCTATGGAATATGGCTTGGTCCTAATGTTTGCAGTCTACTCATCATTAGAAATGTATTGAAGTCTAATACCTCACCTCATTGGAACATATTCGTGTATTGGGAGTAACCACATATCCACACTTGAAATCCATCTAGATTGGCTCTCACATAATATGAATGTAATGCACCAATTAAAACACACAAAGAGAATATACCACTCTTCCAACTAATAGATGATCCATTCTCTCATGTAAATGAATATACATGTGTTGTTCGAATATATTGAGGGCTAATTCCACCAACAAAAGAAATTTCCCCCTGTGTTTCATAGTGATATTCGTTGTTGATGGTTAGAGTCATGTTGATTCCCTCTCGGGAAAATATCTCATAGTGATACAACATGCAATTTCTTATGACTATTGGTTTCCATGTAGTTAATATCGTCGTGCTAATAAAAAGTGAACCATGAGCAGCTAGGTCTCCGGTCATCCTTGCATTGTTTATATGCTCCACAAGGTTGTAGTAATCCACCCAACTTTGAGTGGGACTTCGAGGCCATGGAGTAAATCATGTCTTAAAAATATCTTGATAGGGATGAGTATCCCACCGATACACTGCCTCTATTATATCCCGGTCATTGTCAGGCTCTTGATATAGAATCCTTGGTCCTTGAGAATTGTACAATGTTAACCCAATTATATATGGTGTTAGTCATTCGCGAATTTCGTCTGCAGAAATCGGTTGGGCAATCACAACTGCCACTCTATGAAATTCTGAATCAAGTTGCAATGCCATACTCCACTCTAATTTCAAGAAGCTTTTCCTTGTGGAATATAGAGCAATTGGTCTCATTCGGCTAGCGCAATAATTGAAAACAAAAAAATTTAGAGAACGATGATCTTCACACAAATCCTCAATACGAACATCTCATACTCTTAAAGTATTTTTCAAAAAAAACCATTCTCTTTCATTTTCCTTTCATTTTCATGGGCCCTCCCATGAGGGAGTCAAGCCCAGTCCTGCTGTGATACCATGTTGATTTTTCTATATGAGATAATGTGTGATATCAATGTATTATTACAATGATGAGTGTTCCATATATAGAGAACATATGGTGACCATCCATGAAAGGATGCATCC
>JZKD02S1159292.1:191354-201890 GCA_000966675.3 Picea glauca | reverse complement strand
AGGTTGGAAATCCTAGATGATAAAAGACCAACGAGCCTATCATTGTAATATGTAATCACTCATATTATTAGTAAAATACATCGTTGTTGCAGACCAAGTCTGATGAAAGAGTATGAGGGGATAGGAATCCATTAGAGAGAAAGTGGGATAAAGGATTAAGGAAGAGGGTCTAAGTCAGGGGGGCTTAAGACAAAGAATAAAATAATATTATTCCTAAAGTTCTATGTCTTATAACATTATGTTATTCTAAGTTCCCAAGGGAAGGAAACAAATTACAAGTGGGGAACAAGTTAGTTCCTTGTGTACCAAGTGTCAAGTTAGGCACATGCATATACAATATTGAGAATTAGTGTAATTCTCATTCATTCTTGTCATTCATTCTATCTCGTGTACCATGGCCAGAGAGTGGAGCAATGGAACTTGGGTGACCCTGTAAATACTTGGTGTTTTGGGTTTGAAGAGGTAGGTTGTCAGGCTTGTGTGCACTCTGAAGAAGCGGGTTGTCAGGCCCATGAGGATTCTCTCTAGGGAGAGAACCATTGGGAATTAATTTCCTTGTGTGCTAGGAAATAGCTATAGATCTCTGAGAATTTCTATCTATCCTGTTGTTGAAGCCCCGAAAGGGAAGTGGGAAAGTCAAAGGAATATTGAGCAGAGAAAGGGTACAATTTTTGCGGTGGGACAGACTGTGGGAAATGAGAGGTTGTAGGCTAGTTGCAACAGTTGGAACCTTAACCTGAGTTTTATTCTGTTGTTTAATAGAACTTATCCTAGCTTAGGACTCCTTTCCCTAGTGAAGTTTTATCCCCATCTCGGGGGTGACCCACTATTGAGATTTTATGAGTAGTGCAGTCTATGTCTAGGAGGAACATCTAAGATCTACAACCAATGGGTGTTTTATAAAATATAAGTGTGTTCTTGTGTTCTTATTTATTACTGTGTGTTTAATTGAATTAAATATGTTATGGGTTGCTCCTCTATAATTATGCATGTATATATTTGTTGTTAGTCTGTATAATTTTGTTCGTATGCAAAACATCTTTTTTTATTAATTAAATGGTATCAGAGAATTGCAATTTTGTGTGGCATGGCCCAACTTGGTGTTGGGGATGCTCCATATCCACAAGTTGGCTTAGATTATTTCCTTTCATAGATGATATCCTTACTCCACACCTTTACAAAATATCTTTACAAGAATAAAAATGGTTTTCTACTGGCCTTTCCAATATAATGTTCAATATAGCTCCATACCTCTTTTGCTATAGGTATTTTTGGCTTGTTATATTTACCAATAACTTCTTTGCTACAACAATTTTTCTCTCTTTGTTGGGATCTTTCCCTTTTTCTTCATGGGCCTTATCATCTCCTGAAATGACATGTCAAGATTTTCATATTTGTCATGTATAAATGTTGGCAAAATTCATAATCCTTCCTTGAAAGAGAGGAATGAATAAATGGTGGTGAAAATAAAAATCTTGTGATTGGAATGTGGCCCCATGAATTATTAGGCTATTAGCATTTCAAAATTGACACCTTAGCTAGTTTTCTTAAGTGTGATCAATATACAAAGTGCATTTTCCGGTGAGAAAATTCCCTTTTTCATTATTGTAGGATATGTTTGGATCACTTAGTGAGCCTTTCTCATAGAAATCTGGTGGGATTACGAAGATTCGTGTCTTAATATTGTATATCCAAGTTAGAGGTTTGCATTTGGGTAGAAATTCATTGGATTTTTTTGGTAGACCAGTGTCCACAAATGCATCCAACAAAGTCTATTGTAATATAGCACTGTCATTGTCAATTCCTACAAGAGGGAAGTTATCACACATGAAGTGCATTGCCAAGACTCGTGATAGGTGGGTAAGTCATTAGGTGATAATAATAATTATGGTCCATAGCTAACAAAATAATAGATTCGTTCATTTGTTCTTATGGAATTTATTTATAGATAGATACACCATATGAATTCATGATATAACTACAAATGAATACCAAGAGAACATAACATTATCTATATAAATCATAAAGATGAGTACATTGATAATATGATCTCTTATATTAGTCCATTCCAAAACAAATAGAAAATGCCTTGTCTCTCCTACAACATACCAATGGGTTTCCCATACAATATCAAATTTACATCAACTGACGAATATCTTGGACTATCAATAAGCAACCTATCATCTATGAGTAATAGCTATGAACTAGTAATCAACCCGTTTCCCTAGCCTTTGGGTGGCCTTTGGTAGGTTTTATAGAATTTCAACATGTAGGCATATTTGACCATATCCAAAAACTATTTTAATTATCTAAGTAAACTACGTGATTACAATCCATCAAGCATAAATGGAATATAGATTCGTAAAGAAAGGGATTCGTTCCTCTATATGTAGTATTCCATTGGGTTGACCAAGTCTCTTATTTTAGTATATGTGGTTCCAATGTGTTTATTTGAATGTTATACTATCATTTATATACCATATTATTCTTCATAAAAATTGAAGGCACCAACAATCCCCATCCATACTTGTTGGCTTTCCCTTGAGTCAATTATGCTTGCCTCTTTCATATATCTACCATTTATTCCAATATGTTATATTTATTGTAAACACCCTTCAAACAAGAGGCCAATTCCGGGACCAATGCAAGTTCCTAGGTTCAAAACTATTGAAGTTTTTTCAACTCCTTCGGTAATTTTCCCAAAATAATGGAATCCCAGATTATGAAAAATGATCTTGCTTGACCTTGGTTGTGGAGGTATGAAATAAGGGCTTGAAGTGTTTGACATCTTTGAACACAACATAGGCTTGTTTATCGACTTATGGGTAGTTTAGTTTTGCTCCTTGTAAGCTAGAAATCATAAAATCCATAGGGAATTCGTATCCTCCCTGGTTCTTCTGAATTAAAACAACCACAAATATGATGTCAGAAGAAAAGGTATAGAGGATGAACTCGTGACTGAAGTCCAGGATTAAAAATGTGGGAGATTGTGTTATGTTTTCTTTGATATTATCAAAAGATGATTTTTCTTAGATCCCCATCTGAAATCAACATTCTTTTTTATCATGTCTTTCATAGGTTTTACTGTTTCGGTAAAGCTGGGGATGAATCATCTCACAAAATTTATTCTTCCCAGGAATGACTACATGGATTTCTTGTTGTGAGGGGGAGGAATCTTAGCAATTGATTCATTTCTTTCAGTTTTAATTCTCATACCATGCTTGGAAACAATGAACCCCAACAATTTTCCTTCATCAACAACGAAAACACATTTCTTAGTGTTGAGAGAGATACCATATCTTTTTCACCTATAGAATACTTTCTTCAAATGAGTTATATGGTATTTTTTGTCCCTTGAGAAGATAATAACATCATCAAGACATACCACAACACATTCTCTAAGTAGATCCTTGAAGGCGATGTCCATATCCCTCTGGAATGTCGTTCTGGTGTTGATGAGACTGAATGTCATCTTCCTGTAAGCATATGTTACTCACATGGTCCAAAAATTTGTTTTTAGTTGATTCTCATGGGCCATGAAGACTTGGTTATGACCAGAAAATCCATCTAAAAGGGAGAGAATCTCAGAGATGGAGACACACTACATAATGTGTTCCATTGGGAGCACAAGGTAACTATCTTTCTCTGGGGCTCTGTTCAAATTCCTGAAGTCAATACAAATCCTTATATCTCCATTATTTTTCCTTACTGTTACTAATTTGGAGATCCAAAGAATATGGCTGACTAGGAATATGATCTTGGTAGCCAACAACTTATTTAATTCTTCTTTGACTCAAGGCTAAAGGTTAGGGTGCATTTTCCTTAGCTTTTTTTAAAATGGTTTTGTCTAAGGCTTCATGGGAATGATGTGTTGTATGATTTTGGGATCATACATCTTGATATCCTCATACGTCTAGGAAAATATGTCTTTGTATTCTTGGAATAATACGATGTAAGAATGTTTTTCTTCAGGAGAACAATATTTTCCCACATTAATATTTTGAGGTGTGGTATTTGTCCCCAATTTCACCACTTCAAAATGCATGGTTGAACTATTGGTCTTGCAATTGGTGACTTTCTTGAATTTTCCCTAAAGATCATGGAGTTTCTCCAATCTTACTACATTCCTTGGGATACTGTTGGTTGAACCTGATGGGTTGTTTGATTGAGCTGGATCAATAGTATCTGGATTCACCATTTGGTCATGCTAACCTTCATCTATAATAGAGTCTTTGAAAGTATCTTTGAGGTGTAATAATTTTATAAGATGTTGGTCATCTTCAAAGACTCTCCAATTAGTGATCTTGTCGGGAATTGAAGGCATGTACACAAGTTCAACAGAGAAAGTATCAGGAATAAGTCCATCCGATGGTATTAACATGGACACTACATTGGATAGCAAATCAACGTCACAGTTCAATGAGAAAGGTACAAAACTAATATTAAATGCAATAAAGGATTTGATCAGTTCCCAAACCTCTAATTGATAATGATTCAAATGACTTGAAAGACAATGAATTGTGTTCCTTACCTATTTTATGATAATTTTGGAATCACCAAATACCTTGATTTTCTCATCTTTCAAATCCATTGCCTTTCTGCCTAACTGAATAGTTTCAATTGATTTTCTCATCTTTCAAATTCCCCGATAAATTTAACTCTAGTTCTTCCTAACTCAATAGTTTCAAAGTCACATGGTTCAGGTTTTACATTAATCTTCTCATAGACCTTGAGGGGCATGACATTAGATGAGGCTCTTGAGTCTACCATATAGTTATGAACATTCCTATTAAAGATTTCAAAAGTAATGAGGAGAGGTGGGGTGGTAGATCTGGACCTCTGTATGGTTAGGGACACATTTGTCGCTATTTGACTCTTCAATGGAGTATTATTGTTATAAGAAATTGCCTTGGTTGTTCCCTTATTTTTTCCAGCGTTAAATTATTTTGTGCCAGTGGAAGTTTTCCCTTGAAAATTTTTAATAAAATTTTCTTGAATTTGTGGAATCTTCATAATCTCAAGCAGGGAAATGTTGTCTTTAGTCTTCTTCAGATCTTCTAGGAAATCATATTCCAACTTGGCTATGGATATGTATGAAGCACTAGGTTTTGGTGTATGATTAGTTGTTTTAGTGTTGGAAGATGCAGTTTTTGAGGGATTGGGAGTAGTGTTGGTTGGAGAACATGATTGTGTTATAGAAATATTTGCCTTACCCCATGCAAACTTGCTCAGAAGGCCTTTTCCATTTCCCCATGTAGACTTGAAGTCC
Source organism: Picea glauca (assembly GCA_000966675.3). Lineage (NCBI taxonomy): Eukaryota > Viridiplantae > Streptophyta > Pinopsida > Pinales > Pinaceae > Picea > Picea glauca. The sequence goes on along the minus strand of JZKD02S1159292.1, from coordinate 196,621 downwards.
CCTTTTGTAGTTCCCAGAGACAAAAAACATATTTTTCCACATATATGTTCCCTCACATATATACAACATGCGTATACACAGGTTGCACAATTACAACCCACGTACATCGGGTTTTGTGCTCAAAATTAAAAAATGGTGTCGGGTTTCCATGTCACTTCATGGGATCCATGATCCTTGACCTTCCATATACTGGAAATGTTCCGACTCGACCCTTCAGTTACATTTGAAGACTATAAATTAGTCTTATTCAAGTTGTGGAGAAGAGGAGAAGAATTCAAATTTGAGAGAAAAGTTACTCTGAAGAAATTATTCACTTCATATTGAGTCTGCATCCATTTGTCCTTTTAAGTCTGAACACATTGTTCAACTGCAAAACTCTTCCCTATTTCATGGAGAACCTCATTGTCTCTCTTATATGAGATTTCCTTTGGTGGAGGCCCAACTGGAAGGGACTTAGTTTCTCGGTTCTAAACGTGCCAATACAGAAGTTTGTCATTCATACAATTATGTTGATTATATTTTAATAGAAATACTTTTTTCTTGTCCAATTGATGTCTTGCAAATATTTGAATTGTTATTCCATGGGTGCATTTGTTATGAATATTGATGGATTATGCTATTATATGTGATAAATTTATATATTATCATGATATGCTTGCGTATCTTGGTTTTTGAGGACAAGTTGCAGCTGTATTACTTTGAGTCAAGTGCTCAACGGTGGACTTCATTGAATGTTTGGACGAGGTAGGCTCTGTATCTTGTCTTGTTAGCACATTTGTTTATATAGAATACTTGAGATTAGATTTTATTTCTGCAATCATTTTTGTCTTTTGTGGTTTACCCCATGTCATAGATTTATTTTCCTCGTAACATAATTGGTGACCATATTGGGGAGTGAATCTTCTTTTTGAGGTTTGGAGTGTTTTTTCTCTTTTGATTGTTCTTGTTTACCTTCATTTTATTGTCGTCTAATTGCTTGACAAACTATTTTCATTTGGATTATGAGTTTCTCGTCCTTATCCTTAACTTGACAGTATTTCAATACATATACGCGGTTTTTTCCCTGACAGTCATGTACATATTGAGCTGTCGTTCTGTAGGAAGCATATATAGGCGGTTTTCTCCTGAACAATCACGTACATCATCCTTTTTTTCTTGATTTATAAGTTTGATGTTTGCTGGGTAAGTTTTGATGGTTGTTGAGTCTTCTTAGGTCTCTATCATGACTATTAAGTGCCTGTAGAGTGATAGGAAACCCTTCTTCAGTTGAATTTTTGGGCGGTTTTTTCTTTCTCATCATATTTTTCATCGGTTGTCCTTTCATCCTGGTCTGGGTGTTTGCTTCTTGATATTCTACTTGGTTTGTATTTTTTTACATACAGTAGATTATTTATATCAAGTTGTTGTTCAGTACTTGCATTTTCATTCTTTTATATTGAAAATAACAAAAAAGTACATTTTGCATTATTGGAATTTGATATTTTGGGTTCTTATCATTGATCTTAGTGCATGTATAGGAAGACTGCATCTTATTTGAAATTGCATAATTGAATTGAAAGTTGCATTTTGAAAAGCTTATCATTTATTGGGAATCAAAGTTAGGACTTTGCATTTTATTTATATTCATTTATTTTACTTACTGAGTCATAACATCATCAGTTTCACGACCGCACCTTTTGAGTAAGAAAAGCCACTAAAAGTAACACTATAAAATTAAAATTGATTAGAAATGATTTTATTTTTTAGGGTGCACAAATTAGATTAAGATTTAGAGCCTTGGAATAGGATTTTCTGAGTAAACTTCTCCAAGGTTATTAAACTCAACATATGTGTCTGACTAAGGGAGTGGTGAAATCCATTGTATAATTGGTGATGTCAGGAGGCTCCGCTCACACCAGAGTTAAGCACGAGGTCATGCAAGGTTGGTTGAGGGGATATCCCCCCAATACCTTCTTAGCATCAAAGATATTTCTGGGGATCTATTCATATATGGGGGTCTTGCTAGTACCTTTACCTCTGTGAGAGGTAGTGCTTTCAAGATTTTCGGCTTTGTTACCCTGCCCATATGGTAGACCTTTCTTACGAATTTTCTCTTTCACATTGGTTATATCATGGTAGATTAGTTGCTTGACATAGGTGGCCACATAGGTTACTTGCAGGGGTTATTCTGTAGGTACCCTGGGTCAGATAAGGGTTGGACAACAGACATACTTTATGGAGGATTACCTCTCCGAGGGGATCTGACCGACTGATTGTTAATCCCATGAGGGCCCTTATCACTGAGTCTCAGACCCCTCTTGGGCGAGGTATACATACTTTAGGGAGGGAGGCCCCTTTCAACCACTTTATCCTGTTTGTGTGCATATTGGCCTTTTGTTTATTTTGGTGTGCTCTTTGATTAGTAGTTGGCCTAAGGATTTGTTTTTATATCTCAAGTCTTGATTCATCATGGAGCCAGACCAACTTCCCCGCAGGTCTCACCGTTTGTTGAATATACCACCACATCTTGATTCTTTGCCTTCTAAAAGGCACAAAGTTATTAAACGTGGTACACACACCTCCACCTACCAGACTTGTGGTCATACACGTATGAGTACTGAGTCGGTTCAAGAATATGGTGGGATTCCTTTGACTCCCATACCCACTATACTTAATGGTACTTGTTGGTGCAAGTTTGATCAGACCAGGGTCCTTCTCAGGTTACGAACAAAAGGTACCGAGTAGTTTAGAGCGCTGGTATTTTCATCTCCTCCGAAGAGAAGAAGTCTCACCCGAAGCATTGCTGAGACAAATAGATAGGGAAGGGTAAGGAAAAGACTCAGGAGGATTCAAAGAACCTCCAGAACTCATCCTGATCTTGCGTAAGAGACATGAACAGATCTAGATCTTATGTGTGTAAGAATCAAACCTGCTTATGTTGCGAACAAAAATTTAAACTTAGAACCATCAAGTAGAACTTATAAACCATAAATAAGTACTATAATGCATAAGTAAAACACACAGAGACACATCATATTTTGAAAATTCAGGTCCTCCATACTAGCTTCAGAATCTTTCTTTAATTACAGACTCAGAAATACATAGTAGTTCTCTGTACATACTCTTGGCTCTGGACTTAGGTCGCAGAGCTCCAATTCTTAGGCTAATATGTCGGTTACATTATAGACTCAGGAATTGACTTGAATCGACGGACAAAAACCTCAAAAAGAGGGAAAGATCAGACTGAACTTAATCACAATCCAGCCGAATCACTAGCTAACTAACCCCTTTTACAATCATGTTCATCCCTATATATAATCTAGGTTGTGTCTTCCGTCTCATCTTGCATGCTTTCTTGTTCTGTTGCAACCATTTGTTGCTTAGCTGGTGTTGCGCTGTCTTTCACAACTGATTTATGTTGCTCTTTCTTCTCTGTTATCCCGCTTGTTCTGAAGCTTATGAAACTCGTGCTCAGTCAAACTTGTGTGATTCCTTATCCTAATAATGAAGGTACCAACAGGCTCCAACCACAACCCTTGACTCGCCCTCGAGTCAAGTGCTTAGTTCTTTCGCAAATTCTAGGAGAATCTATTGTTTTCCCTTTTCCTCCTTTTCTTCTTCCTTCTACTCTATGTTTGTGCTTTCTCTTCTTTTGCCTCTTCAAATGAAGGGCCCAACTCTGGGACCAACTCTAAGGCTCGATCCTTCACTTCTTGAAAGTTTCCAACTTTATCTTGCCACTTCTTGGTGAGGAGTGATGCCTCTGCAACAAACTGTTGGGTCGCCTCTTTACTACATCCCTTTCGTTTGGATGCGACCAACAAGTTCCACTCAGAATATGTTTTTTCATCAAACTTGATGCATCTGCATGTACACTGTATGAATGACAGGTCGGAAGTTGTGCAACTCTTTCTTTGCTACGGACTGTGCCTCAAAGAGGGCATTTAGTTCATTGTTCACCTATTGGATTTGGTCGAACTTCTATTATTTCTCCATTGGATCCATCGTGTCCGCAACTTCTTCATTCCACACATGGATCTTGGTGCGCACATCCTCCAAGACTTGGTTGCATCGAGTGATGATGCCCATCCAATCGCTGACTTCCCTGAAAATATTTGTGCATTCCGTTGTGTACTTGTGTAGTGCCGCTCGGGCATCATTTCCTTGCAATACTATGTTCTGCATCTTCTCTTGCAGATTCTGAGGTTGCTGATCTGCTTCTTGACAAGTCTATCGTAACTATTCTTCCAGATGCTCAACATGAGTGGTGATTTGTGTCCATGCTCCTTGGAGCATCTCAATCTGGTGCTCCAGCTTGCTTGCATCACTGGCTTCCGACAGTTGGGGTGTGGCCTTGCGAATATCTGCCAGGATTTAACAAGCCTTTCTTGCACTCTTTCCAGTCTGTGATCAATCTAGGCCTTGGCCTGCTCTTCTTGATGTCTTGATGATTGCACAAGGAATGCTTTCTCCCTTGTGACCTCGACAAACCTATCGGCCTACTGGAGCCTTTTCTCCAGTTGATCAATTGATGCTCTGATCAGTCCAAATAAGTGCGGCATTGGCCACTGTACCAGGTCAACGGATGCAAGGGTTGTGTCTCTGGGTGCTCGTGTCTGTAGTGGAATTCCACTGGTCATTGAATTCTCCGAGAAGGTCTCTACCTCCTCCTCTATTTATGGTCCTGGCGCGATCCTCAACCTTAGCACTGAGGGCAAGAGAGTCAGAACCTCTATTCTGGCTATGCATAGTTGCATTAGTTATGTGCATTGCTGAGGGTTCTAGAGAACCCACTCCATCTGTTCGCGCACATATGTCGCACTCTGTTCAGGTCTTGATTATGGTTCCTTCTAAGCCACTAGTATCTCTTGCTCTTTCGTTGTGTCTGCTTCCTACATTATTCTTTCTTGGGCACCCTCACCTTTGTCTAGTGAGGGGATTTGTTGGTTGCTTTGGGCTTGTGGCTCCTCCGCATTTTGGGTGTCTTTTCCTTGCATCGAAATCTCATCCTACTGCTCCTGGATGTCTGGGTTCAGACCAGTCAACTTCATGCTCTTCTCTGGTACTTTGGGGTTTGGACCAGAAACTTCTGGTCTCGGCTTAGGCAACTCTTAGGTTATATCTGGGAGTTATTACTCCTCTTTCTATGGCTGATCGAGCTACATCAGCTCTAGGTTTGTGGTATGGGGTGGAATGGTGGTTTCTAGGGTTGGAAATTGGGGTTGTGGTGATGACGGAGGGTGCTCAGTGACGAATGTGTTGGTTTTGGAGCCTGATTATCTTCCTGA
>JZKD02S1159292.1:171971-188889 GCA_000966675.3 Picea glauca | reverse complement strand
TTCAATTAGAACTATTTTAAGTCTTGTGGCAATAGAAGATTTGCATCTTGAACAGTTAGATGTAAAAACAACTTTTCTCCATGGGGATTTGGAGGAAGAGATTTATATGCAGCAAACACAGGGGTATGAGCTCAAAGGGAAGGAGAATTTGGTATGCAGGTTGAAGAAGAGATTATATGGCCTAAAGAAAGCTCCAAGGAAGTGGTATCTAAATTTTGACAGGTTTATGAAAGAACATGGTTATAGTAGATGTCATTCTGATCACTGTGTTTATTTTAAAAAACTAGAAAATGGAAGCTTTATTATCTTGCTATTGTATGTAGATGGCATTCTTGATGCAGGGTCTAATATGAAGGATATAAATTTGCTCAAGAAGAAATTAGCCAATTCATTTGCGATGAAGGATTTGGGTGCTGCAAAGAAAATACTTGGCATGAGAATAACAAGAGACAGGAAAAATTGCACACTGACATTGTCTTAGGGTGAGTACACAGAGAAGGGGTTGGATAGGTTTAGAATGCAGAATGCAAAACCAGTTAGTACACATTTGGCCATCCATTTCAAATTAACTAAGGAAATGTGTCCCAAGACACAGGAGGAGATATAATACAAGTCCAAGGTCCCATATTCATCAGCAGTTGACAACTTGATATATGCAATGGTTTGCACAAGACCAGATATTGCACATGCAGTGGGAGTTGTGAGAAGATATATGAACAATCTAGGTAAAGAACATTGGGAGGCAGTGAAGTGGATTCTCAGATACTTGAGAGGTACTGCTAATCATGCATTATGCTTTGGAGGGTTTAGAAACTATTCTACAAGGATATGTTGATTCAGATATGGCAGGTGATAAAGATAATAGGAGAAGTACCACAGGGTATGTGTTTAATATAGGTGGAACAACAGTAAGTTGGATTTCAAAACTGCAAAAGGTTGTTGCACTTTCAACAACAGAGGCAGAGTATGTTGCTACTACAGAGGCTAGTAAAGAGATGATTTCGTTACAGAGGTTTATAGAGGAATTGGGAAAGAAGCAAGAGAATAACAGGTTGTACTGTGACAGTGAGAGTGCCATTCATCTTGTAAAGAAATCAGCCTTCCATTAGAGGACTAAGCATATACAGTTGAGGTACCACTTCATACGATCCACCTTGGAAGATGGACATTTGAAGTTGGAAAATATACACACTAGCCAGAATCCTGCAAACATGTTAACAAAGGGAGTAACTAGGGAGAAACTGAGTTCCTGCTCAGTTTCAGTTGGTCTTCAAGAATGAAGATGAAGATGAGAAATTTGCCAGGTCCAAGAGGGTTCAGATTCCAGCATATACATCAGCAGTGGAGAGGTGGAGTTGTTGAGATCAGTCTCCAAGTGGGAGATTGTTGGTTGTGGAGCCTGATTATCTTCCTAATTCATAGGTCTTTTACTTTTAGCCGTGTTTATACCCCATGAATTATTTGCACCCTAGAAGTATGCACACTCTTCCATGCAGGGGAGTGCAGAGGGGGGATACCTCCTCTGCAGGGTCCAAGGGGGTTATCCCCCTAGCTGGGGGGTCTGGGGGCAAGCGAGGGTTTGGGGGCAAAGCCCTCGATGGAAAAATTGCCTTGTAAATGTATATTGTAACTTCATTGTAAATATGGACCGTTCATTATAAGGTCGCAGATCTAACGATAGAGATTACGTTAGGGTTTTTTTCCCTACAAGACAACTCTCTTTTATGAGGGAAATGTATTTCGGCTATGGTTGAAGGCGAATATTGTATTCTGAGATAGGAGACTGTGAGAGAAGGAAGAGGAAGTTACAACGGGTTTGCTATAGGTTGTATCCCTTCATATGTTGGATAATAATAAAGGAAGGACTTGGAAATTTCTCTGGTGGATGTAGCCCACACTAGGTGAACCACGTAAATATGTGTCTCTATTGTATTGTGTATCTTCTATGTTTTGTTTCTGCATTTGTTTTATTTTATTGCTCCACGGTCCTGTTTTTCTAACAAAAATGTGGATGGAAATTTTTCAGGCTCAGGGTCGTCCTGAATGTGGATGATGGGGCTTGCTTTGACCACTGAGTAGGTGTAGGTGACAACTGATGTAATGGGTTGGGGGTTCATAGGTTTATTTGATGAAACTCTGGTTCTGGGATTCTTCACCATTGGTTCGTTAAAATACACAACACTCAGGATCTGGTTGACATCCTCACCTAACAATATGACATTAGATGGCAGCCGATGGAGGATCGATAACATTCTTTTCTTACGCTCCAATGGCTGCATGTCATCTTCCTCCTTAGAGTTTGATTATGCTGGAGCTCCTTGCTTCTCTGGCAATGGGCCTAAGCTCGGTCCTGCCCCTGCTTATTTTTCTTTCCTCTTCAACAACTTTGCAGGCAGAATATAGTGCATCCCCAACTTGCGTGGGTTGCGTTTGACTCCTAGCCACGAAATTACTTCTTTGTCGAAGGCCACCTTGTCCAGATAGAACAACAACATCCTTTTATGGAAATATTCCCCGCTAACATGTATCAACCATACAAATGTATGGTGCCAGTTCATGCTGCAGGAAATGTTTCTCGTATTGCAGTTGAGGAGGTCCTACGGAATACACATCCTTTGTGTTGCGTCTATCAGGCTGTTGTACCACTTAGAAAATGATGCAGTGTTGAAAGCTACATTATCCGAATCTAACCTGGACTGCCAGGGCTCGAACATCTTTTCCATGCATCCCTTGTCTGGTAGCACCGACGCCCTTCCTATAGGTGGCTTCCATTTGAACATTGCGAATGCCAAAAACATATATCCATAGGTGAAGGTTCCTCCCTTATCTTTTGCTTCTTCGCATGCCACTAGTAGTTCCTCCAACAGGTAACTACACCAATTGAACACAACATCGTTGGCGCAAAAGTATGCTACTGATAATGCATCTAGAGTGAATTCACCCTTGTAGTATGATCTCATAACCTTGTTGGATATGATGTAACAACTAGTTCGGACCGTCTCTAGTAATATGGGATCCATTACGACTGTGTGTCCCCCCCTCTCTGTGTTGAATTTTTCATACAGTCTGAGCTCTCCTTTCTTTTTTCCATGCTTACCAAGACTCTGGAATCCTTTCGACACATCTTATCCTTCGAAGTACAATTTAGTAAGATGATGGATGTCTTTAGCTTGGATTGGATACCACTTATCCAACCAAATATTTCTGTCATGCACCCTACTTATCAGAAATTTTGTGCACCGCGCAACCTCACCAGTGGTACCGAATATAGGTAGGTCTCTAAGGTTCATGATGGTTGAATTGAATAAGTTGAAAATTTATGGTTTTTGCACAAATTGCATGCCTCCTAACTAGTCTGGAGCCATCTCCCAAAAGATATCTATGTTTATCTGGGGGAACAAAACTAGATTTGTTAGGTCAATGTCGAGGAGCTTAGCATGCTCCACCTTCCCTTTGAGATCGCCCACGACCTCGACTCGGGGGTCACAAGGCTCGTCTGGTACCACATCTTTAGACATGGCGCTTCGACTTGCTATGGCTCTCGACATTGTGGATTTTGAGTTATTACAACTTCTGCGGAAAGATAAGGACTAGGGTCATGACTACGGGTTTCACAATTGTACAGGTTGGTTCTCTCTACCGAATTTGAAAATAACTATGTTCTTTGAAAATGATGCAGTCTCGGGTGAGTTTTCAGAGCCTTATACTTGTCTTAGCGGGCATGTTTAGCAATAACTGTTGTTCATCATGACCTTATGAATGCAACTCGATCTGAGTTTTCCAACGGGATGATTTAATGGGGTAAATCCTATTGGGTGATTCTGGCATTTAATTGCATGAGTGGGATACGGACGTGGCCGGTTTCAAACCTTTTCCTTTGACGGGTGGTATCTCGATGCGAAATCCGATGGAATATTTGTGTATCGTGGCTTTATGGATTAACTGAATTCATACGAGGTACAATAATAGAAATAAAGGCTATGACTAGACCGGATTCGTGTGGAACATGGAATTAGATTGTATTCATATTCGTTCTCCCTCCGACCACAAAGGGGGTCCCCATCATATTAATGACTGTCATTAATGGATTCTCTTATGCTTAAGATCCTGCACTACTGATTCATTAGTTCTGTATCAAACAACACTTAAACAAAAAATGAACTATGTGTCATGGCGCAACACTGCACCCATCGAATTTATTAACTGAATTTACAAAAATTTCAAAAAACTCAAATCTAACTATTATACATGCTCCTTTGGATTAGAGCAATAGTCCCTGTTTCCTAGTTTTGAGACATATAGGGCTTCAGGCGAGCGTCGTTCACTCATCCTGGCTACAACATACCATCCAGTTTTGCGAGTCTGACTGCTCCTGAGGGTCAGATCTCCATAATTATAAATGTTCCCAACCAATGCATGCACAACTTTCCAGGATGCTTATAGTATCGACTATTGTAGAGTAGAAACTTGTCTCCTTGCATAAATACCTTGGTCTTAATGTGCTTGTCATGCCAATATTTTTGTCTTTATTTTTCAACTGACTGATGGAAGTCTACTAGAAATTTGATCTCCTCGAGTTCTTGCAACTCCATAAGTCTCTGTGCAAATGATTCCTCCTCTGACATATGTGTGATTTGTGCAATATACAAACTTGAAGTGATGAATTCTGCAGGCACCACTGCATCTTTCCCATAAACTAGTTGGAACAGTGTGTACTTGTGGAGTTTCTTTGTGGTTGTCCTATAAGCCCATAGTAATGCTATGAATCTGTCATCCCAATCTTCCCGGTTTATGAAACAGACCTTTGTCAACCCTTTTCCTAGAATCTTATTGAAGGATTCTACTGTTCCATTGACCTACGGGTGGTAGGAGTTTCTTTTGTGATGTTGGATCATGAACTATGTTGTAAGCGTTACTATAGTAATACTAATGAAATGAGCTCCCTAATCACTAGTTAGGCTCCTAGGACATCCAATACGATTGATAATATTCTCAAAGATGAACCTGGAAACAGTATTGGTTGAACAGTCCTAAACAAATGTTGCTTTAGCCCAACACGTAAGGTAGTCAGTTGCGGTGATGATGTACCTATCCTTTGAATGCTTGGTTGTGGGGTTGATTGGTTCAATGAAGTCAACTGCCCATTTCTCGAACGCTTGTTGAGCTATAACTGATTGCAGTGGTACTTCATCTTGTCGTGACGACTTACTCACTCATTGACAAACATCACATGATATAGCATATACTTTTGCATCCTTGAAGACTGTTTCCCACCAAAGTCTAGCTTGTAGAACTTTCTATGCAGTGGCCTTTCCTCCTATGTGACCTCCCGCAACTCCACTGTGGCATTCCCAGAGTATATCTTGTCTTTCATGATCCAGGACACATCTTCTAAGGATACTATGTAGTCCCATTTTATACAATTGTCTGACGATCAACTGATAATATGCTTCTCTAACAACCATGTGGTGTTTCTGGGTTGCGGAATATGTTTCTAGGAAATCCCCTGTAATTAAGAAGACTGTTATGTCCTCCAGGTACTCTACTATGGCCTCAACCTGGAACAAGTCTGCATCTGGGAGTTGATCATCTACTGCTCCCCCACTTTCCCCTGACTCTAATCTGGACAGGTGATCAGGTCCTACATTGCATCTTCTCGGCTTAATGATAATTTCAAAGGAAAATTCCTGAAATAACAACAACCATTTACCAATTCTCCCTTCCAACATAGGTTTGTTAACTAGATATTTCAATGCAAAATGATCAGTAAATAACTTGAAATGAGAAACTAGCAAATAATGTCTAAATATATGCAAAGCATAAATCATGGCTAAGCCCTCCCTTTCTGTCATTGTGTAGTTGTGCTCTGATTGTGACAACCTCTGACTCACAAAATAGATAGGATGATCCATAGCTCCATCTCCAGGTTGCATTAAGATATATCCTAAGGCAATTCTTGAAGCATCTACATGGACATGAAATTCATTCTCCCAGTTTGGGAATATCAGAATTAGTGCTATGATGAGCTTCTTCTTGAGTGTCTCAAATGCTTTATCACATTCTGGAGTCCATTGGAGCGTTTCATACTTTTTTCAGTAGGTTTTCCAGAGGTGCGGTAATGTTGTCATATCTTTGGATGAACCTGCGATAGTAACCTGTGTGTCCCAGCATGGAGCACAATTGTTTATAATTCGTGGGTGGTGGCATATTCACAATGACCGCAACTTTAGTTGGGTCTACCAATACTCCTTCTCGACAGACTATATGGCCCAACAAATTCCCATGTGGTACATAGAAGATACACTTTTTGAGATTCAATGAAATTTGCAATTCTCTACATCTGTCAAACATTAGTCATAGCAGTGCTACATGTTCCTTGATCAAGATATATATCATCCAATCATCCATATAGACTTATATACACTTGTGAATGAACTATCTAAAGCTTTCTATTACAATCCTGAAGAAAAATGTAGGGGCATTCCTTAAGTCAAATGGCATCACTTTGTATCTGAAAAATCCCCATTATGTTATGAATGTGGTCTTCTTTGACGATCTTGACTTGATGGTAACCTGAAAATCCATATGTGAATGAGCATGCTTCCTTCCCCGCAACCTGTTCTAACACCTCATCAGTAAAAGGTGTTGGGAAAGGGTCATTCATATAGGCATAGTTAAGGCTTCTATAGTCTACACAGACTCTAATATCCTATGTGCCTTTCTTTCTTTGAATAACTATTGGGTTGACCCATTCTGCTTCTTCTACTGCAAAAAAGAGTTTTGCTTCTAACATCTTATCTATATCCTTCTTAACCTTCTCTTTTACTCTAGGGTTAAGATGTTATGGTTTATGTATCACAGGCTTGGATCCTGGTTTCAACTCAATTTTCATTTCTCCCATAACTCCTTTGATCCCCTTTAACTCTGAAAAAGTCTTTGGGAACAAATATTCATATTCCCACAACAAACTATGTGTTTCTTGACTAGTTTTCTCATCCCAGTAGTATTCCACCATAGCTATCTTGGGTTGCTCTATGGTCCCTATATTGATTTTGTGCAATTTTAATGGGTGATTGTAGGAGATATCAGTTTGGTTGGGTATGGTGTTCTAGATTTCTCTGTTCCCCTCTGTCTCTTTGATGGATACGTTTCTTAATTCCTCTAAGTCATCTAGGCTTTATGAATCCCTGCTAATATGATAACATTCTATAGGTTTCTTAGTTGAGGGCAGGTGAAGGTTAGTCTTAAGTTCTTGGTTATGTTTGGCACATACCACTAAGTTTTATTTATGATTACCATTATCTGTAAAAATAAATTCTTTAATATTTTGCAGGACTACTTCAAGCTTAGGGTACTTACTTGTAAATGAGAAGTCCTTGAAAAAATGAGTTTCCAGTAGCTGGTATGTCTTCTGGTTTCCTCATGTATGAACCAATATTTCAGGATTGGACCTAGAGAGTGGGGAAATAACTGAACCCAGAAGTGAGAGGGTATTCCCACAACTTGCCATTGTGTCACACACCATTCAATATGCACTCTAGGATATGATTCTCCGCTGAACAATTGCGCAACTAGGAGATCTGTCTGCATCTCTAATTCCAGCTACTCCTTACTATGGAACCTATACTTGATAGCTTGATTCACCTCGTCCCAAGTTCTGAGTAAGGCTTTATGATTAGCCCACCATCTGGAAGGGGTGTCCTGAAAGGCTACATCTAGTACTGAGATTCTTTGATCTTATACTACCTTTTCTTCCATGCTAAGCAGAAAACTGTCTAGTTCTGAGGTGCCATCGTATACTGGGTGTTCTCTAACTTCGGTCCCAACCCATCTGGTTACTTTGACAATTGCACATCTTCTTGAGAATATTTCATACAATAATTGTTTCCAACTATCATAAACCAATTATGAATCTTCGTATGCTGACTGTATGCTTCTCCAACTTACTGATCCATTGGCAGTAGGATTTATATAATCATCTCTTGTTCCTGCTGTTATGGTGTACAACTGGTCCAAGGCTTCTCCCTCCATATTATTGTCTATTGGCTCTGTATACGTGGGTCCTACATATGGATCCAAAGGTTCAACTACCTTGATTCCATAAGCCTCAAAGTTCATGGTGTATTTCTTTAAGTCGATTACTGCATAGTTTTCATAGGCCCAATCAATGCTAAGTAGTGCAGGGTAAGGGTCCTTATCTCCCATGATCTCAATGACTTCAAATTCAGCCATTGTCTCTACTCCTGCAACATCTATTTCCACATTCTCCAGTCTTCTTATGGGGAAGATACAATATTGGTTTGACATTATTAACTGAATTGGGGAGTAAGTCAGCCTAGGTTTTCCTAAGGCTTCCTAGGTCTTCTTAGGAAGAATGTTCACATCAGATCCTAGATACAACATGACGTCCTTAATCTCAAATTCATCTAACTGAGATACTAGTCTGAATTCTTTTCTAGTTCGTACTTTTCTTCGTTGCACTCTCTAAGAACTCTTCTCAGGAAGATTATCCCTTATTCTTTCTTCTAGGGGTTCTTCGTTCCCTAAAACTAGGTATAGCGCATTGTGCAACTTCTCTATTAGTTGATCATTCCCTAGAATGTTAGAGAATAATTGAAACCAAAGGTCAACTACATTTTGAGGTTGCTCAGGTTGTCTCGGTAGGATTACATGGTTTCTAGGTGCTAGGGTGAAGTAGGGACTTGCACCATATTAGGATAAAAAATAGGTTGTAGGGGTTTCTCTCGCATCTTAGGGCTGGGAATATTCTGAAATACGTCTATGGCATATTTAAAGAAATTTTTTTGTTTTAGAGGGTTGTACCTATCTTCTTTAGGTGTTGCTTTCTAGATCCGAGGGAGAGTATCAACATCATCTCTTGTCTTCGCTCCTCCTCGAGTAACGATATTAAGGTTGGGAAATTGTTCCTTAATAAATCTCTTGATTTTTGAACTGATGACGTTAGTTCCTCGTTGTCATACCCTATCTTCCCATTTTGCAATTAATTCTGGGTAGTCTTCAGTTGCGTGCCCGTTGGTTCTACAGTGAGAGCACCATGGTCGCCTTAAATGAGGACAGTCTCTATCCATGTGAGCTAGCTCATCATAGTTATAACATATTCTTATCCCTCTTCCCCTAGTTCTTCCTCCTCTGAAGTATCCTCCAGATCCACCTCCTCGACCTCTTCCTGGTCCCTGAGGGTTTTCATTCACCCTGAATGTTGTTCGGTCTAACCTATCTGCAAGTGCATCCAACGCTCTACATTGATTGGTAGTATGCATGGTAGATGCATAGAACTCACAGTGTATTGTATTTGGTACTGTTGAATATTTTTGCATAATGGGGCAATGTCTTGGCCCATGCCCATGGATTCAAAAAAATTCACAATACTCAATTGTTGGTGCTCTTTGGCCTCATGGAAAAGCATGATACGGGGTGGGGTTATGGAATGATAAGTTTGTAGACACTTGCGCAACTCCTACCGTGGGTTCTGGTGGGGGTACTGTCTAATTCTGAGGAGGTACCATTCCCCTTATTCGTGGACATTCATTCACCATATGTCCTTCTGTATAAGATTTGGTGCACTAGACCCGTGGTCATCCTGGTTTGGGTATCGTCAGCTCTTGAATATTTTCTGTAAACGTCGATATTTTCCCTTGTAGTTTCACTAGATTCGCATCTGTTGGGGGTTTGGTCACTCTCAAGCTCCCAGGGTATCCCTCCATGGCTTCAATCTTCATCGATTGTTCCAAGGCATTTGTTAAAGTGGTTATTTGTTGTTGCATTAGAAGAATCCGAGTCAGAGGAAACAACCCCTGAATGCACCATTCCCTTTGATGTTCCTCATGGATTGGAAGTGCCAACATACCTATAGAATCTTTAGACTTCTAGCTGTATTCCCAGTCTGATTCACCTTCCCGTTGTTGGATCTCGCACAACTTAGACAAAGCCTGTTGTTCTGACTGAGGTAGTTTGAACTCTGCTATGAACCTTGTCTGTACCTGGCCAAGAGTGAATGCTTGACCTTTCATTCCCGACACTCCTCGCTCAATGATATTTATGTACCACTTGAGAGCGCGACCTCTCAAGGTAGTCTAGAACTCGACCAACTTATTCGCATCCAGAGTTCCTTTGGATATCTAGATTGCTTCACACAAGAACCAATGTTGCTCAACATATTCATCTCCCTTACCCCAAAATTCTGGGTATCGGGAAATCGAACCTCTCGCCTGGCCAGTCATTGCTAATATTGTTATCCTTATCAATATAAACCCTAACGGTCCTGCTTGCAATCTACCATGGGATCCCAATATCCTCCCTGTACTCGCACTTCCTAGTTGTGACTGACTAACTAATTTTACTGGAACAGAACTAGAATGAGAAGGTAGTATCGAACTTACCACTTGTATAGAAGACACTTGGGGTATGGGTGATTCGGGACTGAAGCCACTAGCTTCAGGGTGGTTTTATTTGATCTGGGGGGTCTCATTTTGTTCCATTGGAAATATCTCTTTGGTCGAATTCCTGATCTCTCCTGTAATTGGGGCTGAATCTTCTCTTCTTCAAGATTCATGACGACTTCTTCCTCTCTTACATATACACCTTCTCCTTCTTATCCAATCTCCTGGGGACTTCTTTCTCTCTGCACTTCTCTCTCACTTAATATTTTACTAGCCAATCTTTCCTATATTCTTATCTTTTGCAACTCTTCCATCTATCTTTACTCTACTTCTCCTGATTCGACTTCTTTCCTCAACGTCTCAGACTGTCTTGCTTCTTTCTTGATCTTGTCGTGCCACCACTTCTCAACTATGGCAGCTCTCTTCAAGGCTCACTCATATCTTGAGTTTGTTTCTTGTTGTTTCCCACTCATTTGTCAAACAACCATTCCCCTTTCTTAAGCCATGACTCTACCCCAACCTCGCCCTACCCCAAGCGAGGGTGTTTACGCTGACATCTCAGGGACATAGTCAACATCCCCTCTTCCATCAAGAAAACCTTAATCCAAAGGGGGATATCTCTCAATATTCTTCCCCTTGTGTCTTTCTTGAAAATCGCCTCTGTGTGCGAAAAAGATTGGTGGTTCTCATCTGCAAACTCGATAATATATCCTTCTAATGTGGTACTGACCTAGAAATCAATCTCCCGCGTGAATGGACAATCCAGTTGATGAAGTGTTGCTAGATTTTTAGTGTCCCAAGCACATATCCTCTCGACTCATTCTTGGAAACATGGAGATTCTTGGAGCCTCTTTATCCAGTGGAAAAGTTCGTATGGAAACTTGACCTAGAAAATCTCATACTGGTCGCTCAATCTTTCTGAGTAAAAGACTGTTTCGCGAGTGTCTTCCACTGATTTTCCCCTCAGTTTTGCTTCTTTCCATATGAAGGCGTCACAGTTTCTTTCCCACCATTGGTCAATACTAGATATATGGATCCGTATAATCATCCTCCCTACAGGTTACCTTTTAACGTAGGTCCCAACAACGAAACCATTTTGTTGGCACAAGTTTGATCAGACCAGGGTCCTTCTCAGGTTACCAACAAAAGGTACCGAGTAGTCTAGAGAGCTGGCATTTTCATATCCTCTGAAGAGAAGTCTAACCCAAAGAGTTGCTAAGACAAATAGATAGGAAAGGGTAAGGAAAATATTTAGGAGGATTCACAAAACCTTCAGGACTCATCCTGATCTTGCGCAAGAGACATGAACAAATCTAAATCTTATGTGTGTAAGAATTGAACCTACTTATGTTGCAAACAAGAATTTAAATATAGAACCATCAAGTAGAACTTCTAAACCATATATAAGTATTGTAATGCATAAGTAAAATACACAGAGACACATCATATTTTGAAAATTCAGTTCCTTCTCCATATTATCTTCAAAATCTTTCTTTAATTACAGACTCATAAATACACAGTAGTGCTCTATACAGAATCTTGGCTCTGGACTCATGTCGCAGAGCTCCAATTCTCAGACTGATATGTTGGTTACATTATAGACTTAGGACTTGACTTGATTCGATTGACAACAACCTCATCAAGAGGGAAATATCGGATTTAACTTAATCAGAATCCATCCGAATCACTAGCTAACTAACCCCTTTTACAATCATGTTCATCCCTATATACAATCTAGGTTGTGTCTTCCATCTCGGCTTGCACGCTTTCTTGTTATGTTGCAATCATTTGTTTCTTAGCTGGTGTTGCACTGTCTTTCACAACTGATTTCTATTTGTCTTGATTGCTCTATTGTCCCGCTTCTTCTAAAGCTTGTGCAACTCGCGCCGAGTCAAACTTGCGTGATTTATTATCCCAAAAAAGAAGGGGCCAACAATACCCCTTCGAAACCTTCAACCACCATGGTTGTAGTGCCATAGGTTCCTATCATCACTCATGTCTGACCTATAGTTAATACTCAACCTATAGTCACGAACCCTTTTGGGTCTCTTTTCCATTTTTCGGGCTACAATACTCAGTCCATCCCTACGACCTCTGGCCATTTTTCTTATGGTATGTCGAATGTCACATCACAATTTTCATCCTCCATTCCACCGTCTAATCCAAATACTAGTATTGGACTTGGGAGCATGGCTCCTCTGCATATTCCATTCTCGTTTGGAGGTTCTCATATCCTTCAAACAACTCTTACGGTCAGAATCCTACCTCCTTTTCACCTTGGGTCAAATCCTGGTCTTAATTCTCCTAGATAGAGTGGTCAACCTGGGGGACAAGCCACTGCTTATGTTCCATCCTTTACACCTACCTCCTCCACATCAATTTCGACCAACACGTTTGGCATGATGAATCAACCTCTATCCTCTGGATTCACACTCATAGATAGTTTCACACCTTGGGAAACCCCCAACCTGGAGGTACTCTCGCTAGGGGAAATACTTACAATCCTCATCATAACATTTCTACTGGAATGGTGCCCAACCAACCCTGTATGAATCAGTTCGGAGGAGGGTTTTACAATCCTGGACAGGGCCATGGTGCTTACTAGAACCCTATATGGGTTGTGATTCCCTAACAACGATCTTTCTCGGGAGCTTGGGGCCAGATGTAGCAACCCCATCTCCCTTTTCTGGCCATGCTCAATTTTATAGACTTGTCTAGATTAATGAATGACCCCGTGCATCATGACCCGACATGCCCCCCCGTCCCCACCAAGATTCCTTTAGATATTCCAAAATTTGAGGGAAAGACTAGTGAGGATCATGGTGATCATTTCACTACCTTGCATATTTGGTGCTCTTCTAATTCCCTTAACGATGATTCTATTCGTTTAAGATTGTTTCAACGCATCCTCACAGGGTCGCAGTGAAATGGTACATAGAGCTACCAGGGGGGAATATAGAACTTTTAATCATATGGTTTTATTCTTCATAAACCACTTCCAATTGTCGGTTCGTTACGATGTTGTCATAGAAATTTTGTCAGCCTTCTACTAGGACAAAGCCACCCATATCTCGGATTACATCCAAGAGTGGCATAGACAGAAGAGGTTGATCAAGGCCTACATTCCTCCAGAGTTACTTTTGGAATGGTTCCTTAAGTATTTACAACCTTATATTTTGAAGGATATTTCTACATCTAGAGTTACATCTAAGGAAGAAGCAATTTTTAAATCCAAGCAGTTAGATCTTATATACACTCAGTATGGGATGTTATACTAAATTCTTCCAGATGCACCGAGGTCAAGCTATGCCCCTAGACAAAATCCTGAGCCTTATGCCGATGAAATTGCAGGCTCCACAAATGTCAAATTTGTAGACTTGGCGACAATCCAGTTGAAAGAGTTGTATTTAAGATAGTCCATAGGAGGACAAGATTTGTCTGTGTCCTCCACTCCCACTCAGTCGACGAACGTACATTCTATGCAATCATCGACCAACCAGAATGGTAACCAACAACCAGGAGGGAATAAAAGGAAAGGATGTGGTAATAATCATAAGGGTGAGAGGAATAATAATAATAATAAACCCAAGGACAATGTTAACGATGAGAAATCGAGTAATAATGTTGGTGAGGGCAAGAAAGAAAGGCGAAAGGTGAAGTTTCCTTGCAATATTTTTACAGATGATCACCTTACCCACTTGTGCCCCAAACTTGCAGAAGCTACGAGGATTTTATCTCTACCGCCCGCTGTGCCCACTAATATCTATGCCATGTATTGATTATATCTATGCCATGTATAGTAGGTCTACTTCATCAATGAGGTCCATTCCTTTCCGCACTTCGTATTTTAATGATCCTTGGACCCTAATTTCCTTGAATGCATCTTGTGAAGATTAGTCGCATACTGGAATGGTCATGCCACTGTTGATGACAAAGATAGTGTATTAGGATTTTCTTGACCTTTCTTCCAACTCAGATCATGTCTCCTCGTAGATGGATAAGGAGGATCCCGTTATTAAGTCCGTGTGGGCCATTTCATCATCGTTCTCATATGATTGCCTCGATGATACTTTACCCTCGGATGAAGAAATTGTAGAGGCCATGAATGGTTCTGATAGGCCATGGGATGATATGCTCCATCGCTCTTATTTCCTCCCAGAGCTTGCTAGAATTGAACAAGTTGATTTTAGATCTACTTTGAGCGAGATAGTTGGTCACGTCGTAGTTCCACTTGATACACACAGTATTTATGCCAAAGGAAACATGGCGAGTATCTCCCCTAACATCATGATCGATATCTCTCGTATTCCTGGTAAGGTTGAAAATGTATATATCGGTGTAGATTGTTTGCCGGAAGAAATTCTGATCTACACTAAACTCTTCAAATAATTTCGCGATGTATTCACTTGGTTATATGAAGAGATTCCAGTTGTCGACCCTCGAATTGTCAAACATGATATTAAAACCTACCCATATGCTAAACTTGTTCGATAGTTTCTTAGAGCTATCAATCCTAGGAAGGCCCCTGCTATTAAGGCAGAGGTGGAGAAATTGCTTAATGTTGGCTTCATCTACCTGGTTCCCTTAACTGAATGGGTATCCAAACTCGTTCTCATGAATAAGAAGCAAGGGACCATCCATGTATGCATGGATTTTAGAGACCTGAATAAATCCTGTCCTAAAGACAACTTCCTGACACCCTTCATTGATCAGATTCTCAATGAGTGTGCAGGAAGAGAGGTTTTTTCTTTCATGGACAGATTTTCAGGATACAACCAAATTCATATTAAACCTGAGGATCAACATAAGACAAAATTTATTTGTCCTTAGGGTACATTCACATACCGAAAAATTCCATTTAGCCTTAAAAACACCGAAGGAACTTTCCAGCGGGCTATGACCTTCACTTTTCATGTTCTCAATCAAGTTGAAGCTTACCTTGATGATCTCACTGCTTACTCTCGCAAGAGAGTGAATCACTCTACCCACCTTCGGCTAGTTTTTGAAACATGTCCCTATTATCGCATCCATTTGAACCCTCATAAGTGCATCGTTTGCGTTCGTTCAGGTCGTCTTCTAGGATTCTTAGTCTCTAAGACTAGGATCATGGTGGATCCTTTAAAGGTTGAGGCAATACTTTGATTGCCTCCCTTGTGCACCATTCGTTAGCTTCAAGGTTTACATGGGAAAGATAACTTTTTATGTCGGTTTATAGTAAACTATGCCAATATTACTAAGGGTTTCATGCATCTCTTGAAGAAGGACACTCCTTTTATATGGAATGAGTGAGCCAAGGAGTCCTTCGATGCTATGAAGAAAGCCTTGGTATCGACGCCTCTGCTAAAGCCTCCAGACTATAGTAGAGATTACTTGCTTTATATATCTGTGTTTGAAGGGACGATTGGTATGGTTTTAGTTCTGGAGAATGATGAGCTCCGTGAGCACGTTGTTTACTATCTTATTCGAAACTTAGTCTGATCCGGATTTATGTAGGAACACAATGAAATACAGAAATACACATAAACACAAAGATGCAGCGGAAATAAGACTTCATTTCATTAATAACAAATGACTAAAATATGCTTACAGACATAATGGAAATAAACTAGCTAGGGCGTTGGTATCTTATCTATGAGAAGAGATGTGGCCGCTACTCACATCTGTGAGAAGATGATTACAATGAGGCTTTGAAGGCCATTTTACAATAAACGGGAATGCCAAAAGTCCTAGACATCCAAAAACCTAACCCTGGGAGATGAAGCACCAAAAGTCATGTGGGCCCCGTTTGGGTAAGTTGGTGCATCGACTTCCCGAGGTCGTAACTTTTGCATACGATCTCTGTTTTGGGCGTATGATAGCTCGTTGGAAAGATCTATCCGAGGCCTACAACGCTCAAGAGAAAATAGCATAGTTAGATAGTATTTTGTGATAGAAACATACCCAAAAAAACATCGTTTAGGGCCTCAAAATGGCCCCGGAAGTTCAAGACCCAAAAAAACTGCTAAAAATAGTAAACTGTGCGAAAAATGAAAAAATGAAAGAAGAAATGGTGGGGGTCCTCGTAGAATAGGTGGGTGGCCACCAATATCCACCTATATCATTCCTCCCCCCTTAGGAAGCAATGGTCCCCATTGCGTTGAGTTCCTCCATGAGATGAGGAAACTTTTGCTGAACTTGGTCCATGGTGAGACATTTGCCTTGGTGAAGGAGTTGGCCTACTTTGACAACTCGATATAGCAGTATCCTTTGTTTTCGGGTGTGCTTGATCTATGTATCCATGATCTGATCAGTTATGGCTTGTTCCATGCAGTCTAGATTTAACTCTGTTGGTGTGAGTTGTTCTGCCATGTCGGATGTGTCTAGTAGAGGTGGAAAGTAGGGCCGAAGGCGGTCCACATTGAACATTGGGTACAAACCAAGGAATAGTGGAATGTTGAGATCAAAGGAATTTTCCCCTACATCCTTGGTTAGGGTGTACGACCCATATCGAAGTGGATGAAGCTTTTGGTGGGGTCCAG
>JZKD02S1159292.1:146255-171961 GCA_000966675.3 Picea glauca | reverse complement strand
AGGGCGCTGGTAGCTTATCTCTGAGAAGAGATGTGGCCGCTACTCGCATCCGTGAGAAGATGATTACAATGAGGCTCTAAAGGCCCTTTTACAATAAACAGGAATGCCAAAATTCCTAGACATCCAAAAACCTAACCCTGGGAGATGAAGCACCTAAAGTCATGTGGGCCCCGTTTGGGTAAGTTGGTGCATCAACTTCCCGGGGTCGTAACTTTTGCATACTATCTCCGTTTTAGGCATATGATAGCTCGTTGGAAAGATCTATCCGAGGCCTACAATGATCGAGAAAAAATAGCATTATTAGATGATATTTTGTGAGAGAAACATACCCAAAAAAACATCATTTAGGGCCTCAAAATGGCCTCGGAAGTTTAGGACCCGAAAAAATTGCTAAAAATAGTAAATTGTGCGAAAACTAAAAAACTGAAAGAAGAAATGGTGGGGGTCCAAGTGGAATAGGTGGGTGGCCACAAATATCCACTTGGATCATAGTTGGACCTAAACTCAAGTATTCTCATGTTGAGAAGTTAGCTTTGGCTGTCGTTCACCTAGTTCAACGATTACAACACTATATATTTCTTTGCAAAACTACCGTGGTTGTTGATGTCAATCTATTTCAATACGTCCTTACTAGGCCTATTATAGGGGGGAAAAATAATAAATGGATTTTCATATTGCAAGAGTTTGATCTCGATTTTGCTTCAACAAAATCCAAGAAATCGCTAGTTTTTGCTGAGTTAATATCAGACTTCGCTTGATTGGATGAGGATATCATTCGTGTTGATTCATTCATGAATGAACACATTTTCCTTGTCTCATATTCATACCCTTGGTATGTATATATTTTTATCTACCTTATAACCTTGAAGTTCCCTCGACATCTTTGGCGAGATGACCGATGGCGTATATGATATCAAAATAAGAACTACCTTATCATCGATGACACTTTGTATCGTAGAGGAATAGATAATATCTTACATCATTTATTGACTCATGAAGAGGTTGAGTCTGTCCTCAATGAATGTCATAGTGGGGCTTGTGGTGGTCATCTATCTGTGCTTGCGACAACCCAAAATATATTGTGAACCGGTTATGTTTGGTTGTCTATTTTTAAATATTGTGTTGAAGCGATCAATAAGTGTCACCCATGCCAGGTGTTCACTTGGAATATGTACTCGCATCCTGCCCCTCTTCACCCGGTCATTACTGTCGGTCCCTTCACCAAGTGGGGGGTGGATTTCGTGGATTTCAAACCAACTTCTGTTGGGGGGAATCAACATATTATCATGGTTGTAGACTAATTTACTAAGTGGGCTAAGGCCATGCCTACAATTAAATCCTATGGTAAGACTTCTGCATTTTTCATGTTCAATCAAATTATAGCCAGGTTTGGATTCCCGAGTGATATTTTCACTGATCACGACAGTCACTTTCAGAATGAAATGATGAAAGAATTAGCATCAAAACTGGCATTTAAACATGGCCATTCTTCCCCTTACTACCCCTAGGAAAATGGACAAGTGGAGGCTGTGAACAAGTCTCTCAAGACCATTTTGTAAAAACAATTCAGCCAGAGAAAATATGTCTGACATATCATGGTTTACCTTGTGCTTTGGGCATACCAAACCTCGGTTAAGACTTCCACCAGTTTTTCTCCTTTCCAGTTAGTGCACAGTGTGGAGTCTATCCTAACTATTGAATGGGAAATCCCTTCTCTTATATTGGTAGTTAAGCTCCTACCTAACACTTATGATCTCGAACAACACTTCGTACACCTAGAGAGTCTATATGAGAAGCATAAAGATGCCTCTATGACTATCAAAGTGAATAAATGACATGTCAAGGTCCAGTATGATAAATATGTCTATCCTCGACATTACGTTGAGGGTGACTTGGTCCTCTTGTATGACCAAGCCAAAGAACCACTAGGGCAGGAAAGTTCAACCCCATGTGGCACGATCCTTATATCATGCGACGTGTCTTAGAAAAAGGAGCCTACAAATTAGAAGAGTATGAAAGGAATATGCTCATTGAGCCCAGGAATGGGCTCTACTTGAAAATATGTTACAATTGAGCCCCAAGATTGGGCGTAACTCTTTGTATACTAATGTATTTTAGTGTATATATATTCTCCCCTTTTCATCCTCGGATTTCTTATTGAATTTTCCCATGGTTGGAATATGTCAATAGAGTCTTCGATCTACTTAGGATTCATAGATGGAGCCAGTAGTCATACACAAAACTTGGCTTCTATCGCTTGGGTTGTTTACTCACCCGTGGGTCAATTGGTGTCTTCAACTGGTTTTTTCCTAGGGCCATCAACAAATAATGTGGCCAAACATAGCGTTGTTATATATCTTTTGCGCAATGCCATTTTGGGTAAAAAATACAAATGATATGGTAAATTGGTTATTTTTTTACTATTTATAGAAAAATGTTACCTACGTTACATAGTTTTTGATAATATTTTGACCTGGTGGACTAATAATGCAGTGGATGGAGTTGGTTTTGGTGGTTTTATCCAGGGTTTCTTGTGGTTTCTAGCATCATGTCACCTGTTTGTAACTTTGACATGTATTTTCGTTGATGAGCATATAAGATAGGTCATCACTTCATTTTTACCACTTGCATTATCCTATAACTGCAATTTGTATGGCTTAGGTACGAACCCATTTATTAGCGACACAGATCCATCTTTCTATAGCTATAAGTGTCATTAGTATATGGTAAATACTTACCAATCATGGGTTCCCTATTTAGAATCTATGTGTTGTTCGGTGCCCATCCAAAGATTTTTTCCATAGGACTGGGAATCCCTTATAGATAAAATATGACTTTGCGTTCAAACCTCATTTCTTACTCACAAGCATGTTGGCCTATACCTATGGGGACTCCCAATGAGTTTGGTTTAATCTCTTTTCTGACTCTCTAAAAAAATGGAAGTATTACCGAGTGAACTTGTCTCTTTCACACTCGTAAATTGGATTTGAAAGGACGTCTATCTGGTGTAAGTTTAACCCTTTTTCAAACCAAGTAGACTAAATTTACAAAAAATGACATTCTTTGGCATTAATTTGTAATTTCATCTCATTCTCTTGCTTGTAGTATTGAGCCTATTTTCGGTTCTCACTTTCGCATAATAAATCTACCACCTCAGTAGTTTACATCATCATCCAAGAAGATCCTCGTTTCTATCCTTTGCAGCTTGATACCCTATACCCTAAGAGGAAACATTCCCCCGAGTGTCCATATCTTGCATGCACCTCCTTACATTGAGTATAGGTATGTTCCAATGTTGGAACTAGTTGCTTACTCATGACACTTATTTCCTCCTTTGTATCATAGGATTAATTATACTATGAAAACATACAAGAAAAGAAAGGCGAGAAAAGAGTATTATCTTATGTTGGAAGAAACTGCGTCGCCTTTGAAAAGAGCACAAAACTTTGAGTCCATTTGTCACCAAAATTTTGGGTTTAGCATCACCTTAGGAAGTTGAGCTCGTTACTTAGAGTTTACTCCATCGACTGGTTACTCTTCTAGTCCCTATGGATAGTTTTGATTGGTGCCTTCTGCATCACAAATTTTCATCATTGATTCTATGCTGCCAGAGTCATCCGTATGTCTCATGCTCTAGTTCAAAGGATGTCTATCAGCTTGTGTCGTTCATTTCTCAGAACTCTTGACTTTTCATGTCAGCCATACCCTCAGTGTATCTCAGAGTTACATGAAGTTGTAGTCCTACCATGCATCCTGGTCCTACTTTCCTTATAGGTAGGTAACCTTGAACCCAACATTCAACATCTCCTCATTGGTCACTGACTAGGGGTTTCCCTTGTGTTCGAATGCAGGAAATCTATTCAAACATTGGTATTTGTGTAGTGTCTCAGATGCCATTAGCCTTATTGGTGGTTTAATCACCTTTTTCGATAGTTTTCCTCATTGGATGTTATTCAGAGGATCTTTTTCGTGCACTACTTTCATTTGGTGCATGAAAAATATGCACAAGGTCGTTGTTTCATGAACATGTTCTTCATCCAAGTTCCTCCAAATCATCAAGCTCCTGATTTATACCTCGTGCTAAATGATGAGAGATGCCTTAATGCTCTCCTTTCAGCGGGTCTCCTTACATTGACTTCATCCCATCTATTCTGGAAATGTGACCTAGAGTCCTATGAGTACCTAGAGGCTTGCATTCATTAGTGGCAGGTTCTCTTGCCATCGACAATTGAGAATACTTCAATGTATCATGATCAATGGATTCTTAGAGTGTTCGACCTCAAAACCTTTATTCACACTTCTAATAATGTAAAAATGAAAATCCTAACTAACTAATTCCAAGCTAAGATGAATGATTACAGTTCTAAGATGCAGTCTCTATTATATTTTATACTACCCTATCATGATCAGGAGAAAACTAAAAAGGATGAATACAATGAAGTATTGATATTACTTTCACAGAAGAAATTCATAATACAAGTAACACGGATGTTTAACAACATAACCAGTTAGAATCAAGTAATTGATTAATTAACCACATCACACCATCGTTGTACTCAATTTGAAAATCACGGTAACTGTGAAAATGAGAAAATTAATTCAGAAGTAGTTCATAAACCAACGTTCACATACTATAGAAATAAACATGTATAAATTGAATAGTCACATTCATACATATTAACACCACAATCTCCAAAATTTCTTCAGGTTCAAATTCACATGCAGTAAAAATATTGTCCTATTAAATTCGTAAACCAAAACACATTTCTTATGGAAAACCCTCCATTTGATAATGAGGAGTGACTACTTACATGATAATCCTACAATTATAAACCCAGGGTGGTTTTACAAAAAATGACTCTTCATGTTCCAAATTGAAAAAGAAGATAACGATAGCAAAGAAAGGAGACATATGGGTCCAATTATAGAAATTTATTATCATGAGATGCTCTTCCCCTGCATATGATCCTACTATTCTTCCTAGAGGGAATAATATTTCATAATGTCCTCAATCTTTCCCGATTGCAATTTCTGCACGATTAACTCTCAACTGCAAACTTTAGTAGACACTTCTTGATGTAACTCCTTTGTTTCATTTTTAAAAAAGTGTTTTATTTTATTGATGAGTCGGGTAGGTCTTAACAGGTGTTCCCCCAAAGATTCTCTTTCAATATGATTTAAAATTTGTATTCTTACTTTGTTGATTCCTTTGTGTTCTCTCACCTCATTAATTCTTGTGGTGGCAGGTGTTGCTTCATAAATAGGAAGCAAAGACTACATCCTAATTTCTTCCATGAGATCGTTCGATTTGTTCCATAGCCTTATGCAGGCGTAAATTGTTTCCTTTTGGGTGACCTGTACATTTTTGAAAAGGGGCTTACAAGTGTCAAATAATATCTGATATCAGAGTCTTTCTATATCAGAGTATACTAGTAGTGTAGTGGGGGGATCCTCGCACATATCTTTCCAACTGAGCTTCTTCTATAAAGCCTCATGGGCTCCCTAATACCTTCCTTGAATCTCTACAAGTTTATATTGTATCCTGAGTTGTTCTTCTTGACCAGATTGTATGTTACCGAGTAGATTGAGGAATTCTTTCTGCTCAGTTGAAAATATTTTGTTTAGATCTAGTACCTGGGTTTTGATAGTATCCACAACAAGTGTAGATGTCATGTTCGCCTCCATGGTCATTTTGAGCTTTTGTATTTCTACTTCTAATTCTTTATTATGGGTGTCATATTGGGACTTGATCATTATTTCAAACTCTGCATTCATCTTATCTCTATGTTCTTGTAGGGATCTGTTAAAATTTTCTATATTGAGAGTCTCATCTACTCTTGCATCATTCTCAAACTCTGAACTAAGCTTATCTTTCACATCTCTTAATTCTATCTCTAGCTCTGTCACCCTAGTTTTGGCAGTGTTTAGGGCACTGGATACTTCGAGGAAAGATGAGGAATTTAATCCTGCAAAAGCATGGAGGGAAGAGGCTGCTTGAACAACATCCTCTTCAGGATCGGGCCCTACCTTCCATTCTAATATTCTCCCTATAGATGACTTGGATATGGTTTCTTATCCTCTTTTCCTTTTACTCGATCTCTTCTCAATACTCCTCCTTTTATTGTCATAATAGTGTTAGGATATTTAGGAAAATGTGTCGTTAGGAAAATGTGCATCTTCCAGGTAAGCTAACCTAGATTTAACACTTGTTGTCATCGAGAAGCAATTTTTTTTTTTTTTTTTTAGCATGCTCAAGAACAACAACAACAATCCTGTTCCTAAAAAATACAATATGTTTTGCTAGACCATTTGGTTAAAAGTTGTCTTATTAAGTAAGAGGTATTCAGTTCAAGTCTCTCTTTTGTTACTTTTTTTTGAGAAAGTTCATGCTCAAATTGTAAAGTGTATTTCACTTCAAGTATAAAAGTAAATCACTATAAGTCGCTATAATATTTTATTTTAGAGTTATTTATTTTGCATGCATCTTTTCTTTTATAAATTAACTTCATTGTAAAAGTGATCCCCACTTCTCTTGATAAAAGTGGGTCACTTCATAAAGCAACTTACACTATCATGTGGTCATTTGGTTACCATTTATGCCTTTTTTTAAAAGGGCATAACTCTCACATCCGAAGTCCGTTTTTAGTGCCGTTTTTTTTAAAACCGCATAAATTTTCAAGATATTTCCATCCAGATCATTAGTTTTAATTTTTAAATATATATTGTATACATATTTAATATGGATTCTACAAGTAATCTCTTTCTTACCATCACCAACTACTTCCAATGGAAATCTCATATGGAAGATTAATTAAGAAGTAAACGCTTGTATCGGATTACCTTGGGAAAGGAAAAAACACCTTCTGATGATGATAAGAAATTGAAATGGGATAATAGGAGTGAAGAAGCACGTGGACTAATTGGAATGTCCATCTCTCCTGATTTAAGGTTCCACCTTAAATAAATTGATGACCCCAATGAATCTTGGGAAAAGATTGAATATGTGTTTGGTAAACTCAATATTATTCGAGCACACTAGTTAGAAAATAATGTACTGACCTGAATTCCAAGTGATTTTTCTTGCATTGGAGACTATCGATCTAAGTTTAAAACACTCAAAATTTTATGTGAAGAATGTGAGATAGAAATGGAGGAAGAGCATTGCATCTATCTTATTCTTTCTAAGAAAGGTAGTGCATATTATGTGTTTGTATCTACCTTTTATTCCATGAGAGAGGCTCTAGGGAAATATTATCAAAAACCCACTCTTGAGTCCTTTTGTGCTTATTTGATTAGAGAGGAATATAAGATTGTACAACTTGGAGTGATCAACACTGTAGGTATATCCAACAAAGCCTTAGTTTCCCAACAGAAATATAAACCCAAGTATCCCAAGAAGCAACATCCTCACTACAACAACAAGAAACATAAAGGTCCCAAACCCGCTCAGAGAACTTTAGCTCCTAATGGTGACAAAGGAGAAAAATATAAAAATAAGAAGACTGACAGACATTGCAACTTTTGTGATAAAGATGGTCATGATGAGTCCAAATGTTTCAAGAATATGGCATCTTTAGAAGCAATGATGAATAAGCACAACATCGGTATTGATTCTACTTCTTCTTCTTCTCATGGACATGCACTTTACGCTTTTGGTTTCTCCTTCAATACAACTTCTACTTCTTCTTTTGATAAGTGTCTTATTGATTCAGGAGCATCTTATCATATGGTTAAGGATAAAGACATATTTTCTACTCTAAATGAATTTAACACCAAGAAAATATTTGTTGGTGATGATAGATCTCTTAGTGTTGTAGGATCTGGAACAATTCAAGTAGATAATGGTCATTTCAATGATGTATTATGTGTTCCAAGTATTTCTTGTAACCTTCTATCAATATATAAAATCACTCATTCAGGCGAAGGTAAAACCATAGAGTTTTCACTCACCAAGTTGTAATCAAGGATCTAAAACATCCTAAGCATGTTCTTGCAACTGGAATTGCTGATGATATTACCAGGTTGTACATGTTTGATAGCTTTGGGTCATC
Source organism: Picea glauca (assembly GCA_000966675.3). Taxonomy (NCBI): domain Eukaryota; kingdom Viridiplantae; phylum Streptophyta; class Pinopsida; order Pinales; family Pinaceae; genus Picea; species Picea glauca. The sequence continues at coordinate 163,910 of JZKD02S1159292.1, read as the reverse complement.
ATATTTTTCATCAGTTTTTGTTGCTCATAGCGATGACTTGAGCAAACTTTGGCATGAACAGTTTAGTTATATAAAATATAGCTCATTGCAGAAACTATGTAATCAATAGATGGTGACTAGTCTTCCTCATGTTTCATGCAGAGATGGTGTTTGTGTCGGTTGTGTTCTCGAAAAACATCATCAGGATAGTTTTGACAAACATGCCTCTTGGCACACCTCGGGCCCTTTGCAGCTTGTTCACAATGATTTGTGTGGTCCACTTTCTTCTCCTTCCTTTTCTGGGTGCAAGTATTTCTTAACTTTCATTAATGATTTTTCCAAACGTACTTGGGTTTACTTCTTAAAACTTAAGAGCAAAGTTTTTGACAATTGTTTGGCCTACAAGGCCCTTGTAGAAAAGCAATTTGGACATCAAATTCAAAAGTTAAGAATATATAATGGAGGCTAATAAGTGAACACTAATTTTACAAGTTACTGCACTACACAGGGCATCCAAATGCAACACACTATTCCATATACACCACAACAAAATGGTGTTGCTGAGAGAAAGAACCGCACATTGAAAGAAATGGTTAATTGTTTGATCCAATTAGTATAAGGGATTAAGTCTAAAGTATTGGGCGGAAGCAATCAACTGTGAAAATTACATATTCAATCACACTCCCACAAAGGCTCTTAAAAATATAACACCAAAAGAATCTTGGACCAAAATTAAACCAGATGTAAGTCACTTCTATGTATTTGGCAGTATAGCATGAGCTCACATTCCTGATGAGAAAAGGAAAGCATTGTAGCCTAAAAGTGAGAAGTGTATATTTGTTGGTTATTATCAAGATGTCAAAGGTTATAGAATTCTTCAACCACATTTTAATGAAATTATTATTAGAAGATATGTTAAATTTGATGAAAATCTCTTGGCCTGCGAGCCTAATTCGGTGATTGTGCCTTCTTCGTCCTGTAAGCCATCTTCGACATTTGTGCCTTCTTTTGTTCCTATTCTAGTTTCTTCTTCAGATGATGACAGTGAGGATGAAAATCCACCTTCACCTACTCACCTTCCTCGAGATGAGTCCTTTGAACCTAAACCAACACCAGTTCCACTGCTTCCTAGATGGGTCTTTTCAACACGAGAAGCATCTGGTGGTATTGTCGGTGATCCTTCAGATAAATGTCGAAGACATTGACAGTTCCACCAAGACTCTTCTCTTTTGGCTCATGTTTCAGAGACTAATGATACAGATACATTTGCATAAGCCTCAAGTCATCCATATTGGGATACAACAATGAATGAAGAGTATCATTCTTTAATGGAAAATGATACTTGGGATCTTGTACCTCTTCCAAAAGGAAGAAAAATTGCCAGATGTAAATGGGTCTACAGAACTAAGTATGCATCAGATGGAAGTGTTGAAAGACACAAGGCTCAGATAGTTTCCAAAGGATTTTCCCAAGTTCAAGGAATTGACTATAATGAAATATTTTCCCCTGTAGCCAAAATGAATTCCATTCTCCTTGTTCTTGCCCTTGTTGCCTCACATAAATGGGAGGTCCATTAGATGGATGTTAAATCCGCCTTCTTGCATGGATATTTGCAAGAATAAATCTACATGGAACAACCTCCTGGCTATGTCCAGAATGACTCTAGCCTTGTTTGTCACCTTAATAAATCTCTTTATGGTCTTAAGCAAGCTCCCCGAGCTTGGTATGCCAAAATGGACAACTTTCTTATTGACACTAGATTCTCTAGATGCTCATTATGATCCTAATGTCTACACCAAAAATGTAGGAATCCATATCATAATCCTTTTACTTTATTTTGATGACCTTATCCTTACTGGTAGTGACTCAAAACTTTTAAACCATGTGAAAACCAACCTTAAAAAGAAATTTGAAATGTCAGACTTAGGTTTTTTGCACTATTTCCTTGGCCTCCATGTTTTGCAAACCAATGAAAGAATTTTTCTTTCACAGTCTAAGTATGCTTGTGACCTTCTTCGTCACTTTCACATGGATGAGTGTAATCCAACCCCTTCTCCCTTCTAGTCTGGAGTCAAGCTTACTGTTGTTGGATTACTCATAGGGAGGGTGAATCAGTAATAGAGAAATTATAATCCTTTTTAAACCAAATAATCCAAGTGTTATATCAATTTAGAATTATAATTCAATAATGAGAAATGAACAAATGAACAATCATACACATACACAATACACCAGTGTTTTATGTGGAAACCCAAAGTGGGAGAAAACCACATAATTGTTTTTCTTATATGTCTTGAAGAATTACATTCATTGGAAGCACCAACTTCCTTTGTTTTCTAGATGCAACTGGAAGGAGGCTCCAACCCCCTAGTTTCTCAGCCTACAACCTGAGGGAAGCTCCAACTCCCCAATTCTTTGGCTACAACAAGAAGGAGGCTACAATCCCCTATGTTCTCCGGCTATAACCGAAAGGTGGCTACAACCACCTATCCTTTCCCCGTCCAACCACCCTGACGTATAAGTAGATGTACCAAGTATGTGCAAATAATGTATCAAATGCTCATCAACTATGACTCATCAAGATGTACCAACATCATCAACTATACACCTCATGTTTGTGCCAACTCATCAACTACTTGTCTCAACCATGTACCTGACATGTACCTCAACCAAATGCCCTCATCAATTTCATCATCCAAATGCGATTTGTAACTCTGTAATAGACCTAGTGTATATTATCACATACCTATAAACCTTCCTTAACTTTAACAACAGGAGACTAGCATTTTCATCAAACTTTTCTCTAGTCTCACATGACTAGTTTTGGATTAGTCAACAACCCTAACTTGAAATAATCATAACTTTGTACCTGTAATGAATAAATATATGAAACTGATACACAATATTCTTCAGTATGTTTTATGCAATTTCTCTAGGTGTCACTACTTGGAACCTCTTAGAAAATGAGTTATAGAAAAAATGGCATACCTTTCTGAATTATGGATTATTCTATAGAGCGACCTTGTAGAGCATGCCCCGCACACAATATTTTTTGAATCAATATGAAACGGTTACACAACATAATAATCTAACCAAAAAAAAAAATTCTTACTTAATTTGGATATGTTATGAATAATTTATGAAGTTTTTACCCAAAACATTTGTTTTCAACTAGTTTCAGGACTAGCCACAAGCCTTATTTTCCACAGAGTGTAACTCCAAAAATACAACGACCCACAAGATGAATTTTTTACCACATATACTTGGATATGTTTTCGCAATGAAATATCAATTTCATAGTTTGAATCATTCTATAAAAAATATTATTGTGAAAATGGTGAGATGACCTGTAAATAACATACCTTAGAAAGCATCATCAAAAGAATTTATCCTTCCTTGAATTTCGGCCTTCTTTTCTTCACCTTCCCTAAGAAATTTGGCTTAGATATCATTTGGTTACCTCATAAACCTATATATATTAAATATTTTCAAGTTTTATTTAAAATGAGAGAGACTTTCCTATTATTTATACTCTCCAAGTAGCTTCCTTAAAAACATCTTTTAGGTCACTTTGCCCACTTTCCTTATTTTAGGGTTAACCCACTTCTATTTTCTCCATTAAATTTAATATTTAAATAATTTAGTTTGTATTCACTTTGAATTATAGTACACTCATCACTTCACTTTATTATTTACCTTCTAAAATCTCTAAAACCACTTTGATTACTTTGACCCTTTGGGGCTTCTAGATGACATATGAGGGTCCTCCAACTCCGTAAGGCCATAACTCTCAAACCGTGAGGAGTTATGTGACGTTCCACATACCACCATAAATGGAATAACATGTGCTATCCATATAGAATAGTATTACCTTAAAATATATCAAAACACATACCATTATCCATCAAACAAACTTGGATCCATTACCCAAACCTAGGTTCTCCAACTTCTTATGGCCATAACTCTCTAACCATGAGGAGTTATGTGACGTTCCATATACCACTAGAAATGGAATGAAATATAATATCCATATAGAGTAGTCTTACCTCCAAATATATTAAAACTCATACCATTATACATGAAACAACCTTGGGTCCATTACCCAAACCTTTGTGCTACCAAAATTCACTACCAGACTTTCTCCAAGGGTTGACATCAATCACTAAGGGTTGACATAAATCTACAATATCACTCTCCAATGGTTGGAATCAATGAAAACCAACAATCCATAACAACTATCCATCAACCTAAGCCAACTATCTTACAATCTCCCCCTTTGACATTGATGGCAACACTCAGTCATGATAACATTCATGCTTATACTATTCATAAATGTTTCTATCTCTCCCCCTTTTACATCAATGGAAAAGGGTATCTCCCTTTGGGGCTACGCCCCCTGACTGAAATCTCTATAGGGATTCTCCCCCTATCTACGTGCCTTTGATTTTTCTTTGTGTTTATAAGCCTCTCATTACTCTCTTTACCTTCATATGAATTATATCTCCCTCTTTGACAAAGGGTATCAATTTGAATTCATATCGCTTATTCTTCCCTTGTGACAATCTCTCCCCTTGGAAACATGCCTTTATGCTCTCTCTCCAATCATTTACCTTTGCATATGATAAATCTCTCCCCCTTTGTCCTATTTATTGTGCTTCCTTATATACATCTAAGACATATAAGATAAGCATTCAAAAGCATTCATTTTGGAGTAGAAATTACTCCTAGTCTCTTGCGAAGATACTCAAGAGATTCCCGTGGAAGTGGTTTTGTAAAGATGTATGCCACTTGTTCTTTTGTTCCCACATATTCAACTATGGTGTTCTTCTCTACAACTTGTTCTCATAGAAAGTGAGACTTTAATGGAATGTTCTTCGTCTTGGAGTGCATCACCGAGTTTTTTGAGATACTGATGGCACTTGTATTATCACAATAGATTGGAATGGGCTCATCATACTCAACCTATATATCTGTCAAAGTTTGTTTCATCCATAGAACCTATGTACAACATGATGATGTTGCAATATACTCTGCCTCAACTATAGATAAGGATATTGATGATTGTTTCTTGCTTAGCCAAGATACTAAACACTCACCCAAGTAGAAGGCTGCTCCACTGGTGCTTCATCGGTCATCAATGCAAACTGCCCAATCTGCATCTGTGTAGGAAATAAGTGATAGATCCTTTCCTTTTGGATACCATAATCCAAAATCTTTTGTTCCTTTGAGATATATGAAAATCCTCTTCACTTTTAATACATGTTATTCCTTTGGTGCTGCATGACGTTGTGCCACCTGTCCAACTGCCTGTATTACATCTGGTCTGAATGTTGTCACATATAGTAAGCTACCAATCATTGACCTGTATTTCCTCTGGTCTATAGATTTTGAATAATCATATTTTCTCAACTTGCAACTGGTTTGCATAGGAGTGGTAACTGGCTTTCAATCTTCCATTCCGAACCTCTTTATCATTTCTCTGATATACTTAGTTTGAGAAATAAAAATTCCTTAGTTTCTTTGACATATATGAAGACCCAAAAAGAAGGATAGTCCTCCAATTAATGACATTTCAAATTCATTATGCATATCCTTTGCAAATTTCTACCTTAACCTGTCATTAGTACTTCCAAAACAATGTCATCAACATAAATTTCAATTAATAAAATATTACCTTGCATTACCTTGATGTATAGGTTGTTGTCTGTGCTTCCTTTCCATAGTTTGTAGGGAGTTTTTCCATTGTTGTTTATGAGAATTAGTCTATTTTGAATGTGAAATGATGTATGCACTGCATGTGTCCAAAAAAATATTTGTCAATTGGGAATCCATTAGCATTGTTCGAGCTATTTCCTGTAGTGTCCCGTTCTTTCTTTCAACAACTCCATTCCGTTGAGGTGTCCTAGCAATGGAGAATTGTATTTTTATTCCATGACTTCTTCAGTAGTCCATAAATTCCTTTGAAGTGAACTCTCCTCCATTATCAGATCTCAGGCATTTTATTTTTGAATCAATTTCATTTTCAACCATTTCCTTGTAGATCTTAAAGTTTTCAAACCCTTCTAACTTATTTTTGAGAAAGAAAACTACAATCATTCTTGTATAATCATCAAATAATAACATAAAGTATTTCTCACCTTTTAAACCCTTTTTTGTAGTTGGTCCAACTAGATCAGTGTGAAAAATTTCAAGTGGTCTTGTCATTGAATATTCCTTTGATTTGAACTTGGTATTTGTTTGCTTTCCTTGTTGACAATGCTTGCATAAAGTGTTGGTTGGTTTCGTGGTCTGGGGAATTTCTCTGACTTCTTCTCTTTTTCTGACTTTGATAAGGTTATCAAAATGTATGTGACCCATTCTTCTCTGCCATAGCCAACTTTCATCTTCCTTTCCTAGAAAACACTTTTCATTTCCAATTTCACTTAACACATATATGTTGCTTGAAGTTCTTGTAGCGGTAGCAATCAATTTTCTTGAACCTTCTTTTCTTATCTTGCACTTTTGTGAATAGAAAGTAACTTTATGACCTTGGTCACACATTTGACTCACACTTAGAAGATTATGTTTCATATCTTCTACTAGTAGAACATTTTCTTCCTTTGTATTCTTGTTCCCAATTCTAACAGTGTCTTTTCCAATAATTTTAGCTGAATCATCATTTCTGAAGGAGAATGATCCATATCTTTCCTTTCTTAATGTAATAAACCTGTCTCTATCACCTATGATGTGTTTTGAACAACCACTGTCAACATACCAACCACATTTCTTCTTCTTATCTTGTAGAGCGAGTGTGAATTCTTCATTGCTATATTGATTCTTCTTTCGTATCCATGTCCTTTTTTAAGGTTCTTGTCTGTGACTGTTGTTATTCTATTGCGGTTCTCTAGGAGGGATTGTCATTCTGCAATATTTGGCCATGTGTCCAAAGTTGTTACATTTGTATAATTCCACTTCAATGCTCAAAGATTCAAACATGTTGTAACTTCTTCTCTGTGTTTCACTAGGCCTTCTTGGATAACCCTTTTGTGTATGACTTTCAAAGTTGTTTATGTTCTTGTTGTTAGCTCTGCAATTTACATCTTTATGTCCAAAATTATTACATGCATAACATAAACCAAAAAATATAGTTTGATACCTGGGAGTTGAAGATATTCTGAAAGGAGGTGCTTTTATGAATCATTCTTATTCTTGAGGCCTATTTGTCTGTTGTTGATTATGAAATCTGAATCTTCTCGGTGGAGGAGTGTCCCTGTAATCTTCCTTGTATATCTTCCTATCCCCTTTGATTGTTTCTGCATAGCTTCTTGGATATGTTTCTTGCTCTGTTGTTTTGGAGCTTGATCCCTTTTCTGTCTGATTGTATCCAAGTCTGGACTTGTCAAGTTGAGATTTTTGACTGTTGATAATGTCATCCAAAACTTTTGAGCTATTCTGCATATTTTTCTTTTGAATATCCTTTCTTAATGTGACAATCTCTGCTTCCAAATTTCTAATGATCCTGTCCTTTTCTTCTAGTTGTTCTTTGAGTGCTTCTTCAATTATTTTATCTTCTTCTATTTGAACCTTCAACTTTTTTATCATTTGTTCTAGTTCTTGAGTGTTTTCTTTATTGTCTAGTTTCGCTTGTATTTTCTAGTTTTTCTTGTTTTCTCTTCTAATAACTTATATGGAACACATCAATTCTTCTTGGTAGTCAACTTCTGCCTCTTCAATTTCTTCTTTGAATTGTTCATATTCTTCTTCGGCTTCTTCATATTCTTCTTCGGAGTCTTCTTTATCAGATTCTTCTACTGCCATGAATATAACTCTTCCTATCTCACTGTCACTGACTTCATCTTCATCTGATGATGAGATGTCTTCTTTGGTGAATAAGCTTTTCTTGAAAACTTTCTTTGTAGTTATTTTTCCTTTATATGTTTGTTTTCCTTTTGAGTAACTTTCATCATTTCTCTTTTTCTTATGAGGACATTTGTTAGCAAAATGACCAATACCATCACAATTAAAACAAGTTAAAGGAAACTTACCTCTATACCTACCGTTGGTTCCCTTTTTCAGTCTCTTGACAAAGTTGGCCACTTCTTCATCATCTTTCGAGACATCATTGTTGATGCTATGTTGTTCTTATTGATTTTCCTTTTTCTTTGATCTTTTGGATGCTTTGAAAGCTACTTCTTTTACATTTGGATTTTATTGATAAGTTCTCATTTCATATGCTGTGAATATTCCATGCAGTTCGTCCATGATTATTGAATTTACATCTGATATTTCTTCTAGTGTTGATATCTTAGGGTCAAATCTCATAGGAAGATATCTTAGTACCTTTTGAACAATTACCGATTCTTCGATTTCTTCTCCCAATCCTATGATTGCATTCACTGTTTCATCGAATCGTAAAAAGTAGGCTGCAATATTCTCATCTTCCTTCACCTTTAGTTGTTCGAATTGACCTATGTAAGTTTGAATATTTGTTTCTTTGACTTTTGAATCTCCTTCATAAATATTTTGAATCTTGTCCCAAATATCTTTAGCGGATTTACAATGTGCAAATTTGGTGAATATCGTTTCACTGAGACCATTCAGAAGTGCATTTGTGGCTTTGGAATTATTCTGATCGAGTTTCACTGCTTTGTCATTTGTTGGTGGAATTGTCGGTGTTGTGTATCCATCTAAAATTGATTTCCAAATTTCAAATACATGTGCCTGTATATATGTCTTCATCCTTATGCTCCAAAGAGAATACTTATGTCCATCAAACTATGATATTCCATTTTTATACAAGTTGTTTCTCTCCATGATCTACATTTCAGTGGTTAAACTGATTTCCGAAGGAACCTGCTCTGATACCAATTGTTGGATTACTGAGAGGGGGGGTGTTATCGGGTAAATCGGTGAATGTGGACATAGATTAATCCCCCTAGATCCACCTAGATCTAGAACAAAACACCACAGGACATGGTGCTTTCCCTAGGCTATAATAATCAAATATACTACCGAGCAAAGGATCATATACATACCTTTAAATGTCGCATCCTTATGTCTTTGTTGTTCCTTTTTCTCTCCGGTGCTCTTGTGATACTGATCCTACAGTGAGACATAAACCAAACAAAGTGAAAGTAGAGAGAGTATATTCAATGACAACCTATGCGTATGATCAAGGAATTATGCAATAAAATAAAGATAATTCTATGAGAAAGAAACATGCCACTGTGTTATATTAAATAATAGGAAGAGAGATTACAACCAGATGCCTTGATGTCCTAAGGTCCATTCCAACAGTTCCTTACTTCCCACACACTTCTTGCTCCAAGGATTATGAGACCATAGATCTGAAATCTATCTTGATAAAGCAAAGCTCAAAGCCACTCTAACCAAGTTAATAATTCCAAACCAAATCTAACTAAAACCCTCATCAAAGATAAATTTCTCCATGAGAGTTTCTCTCCTTTTATAAGCTGAAGAGGATAAGGTGAGGTTAGGATGATCCCACTAAATCATGAAAGAAAGTAAGATCCAAACCATTCGGAGGCCAGCTCACCATAGAAGCTTCTCCTTCTAGAAGAATCGAGAAAATGCTCATTTTTCCCACGTATGAAGGCCGTCATGACTTGGCTATAGTGCAGCCTATGGAAATCAAGCATTTTTGCACCCTAGCTATGGTGCAGCCTGCGAAAATCCTCCAAAATAGGGTTTTTATAGAGGAAAAAACAACTTCGTCTCTTAGGAAAAGTTCTTCTCCCTTCTTTCTTTAGGAATTCAAGCCACTGACCCTTTTGAAGGCAACAGATAGGTTTACAACATTAACGATTGTGAGGGTGACGAAAATAATGTGTAACAGGGAGCCCCCCAAAGTATGAAGTTAGAACATAGTGATAGATGATATACTTTGTCGAGTGTGTGTAGGGAACAAGGAACAGTCGGTCGGAAACCTACCAACAAACAAGGAAATACAGTACAATAATATATCATCACTGAGGTAGGCATTCCCATACTCAGAATACAAATGACTCAAAGCATAAATGATGACATGTGAAGATCCATGTCAAGTAATACAGGTCATGGTCACCAAACATATAATGTGGATCCATTCCATTATGACTCAAATTTGAACATAGCCACCAAAATACATTGTGGATCTATGTGTTAAAGACTCAAATTTGAACATATCCACAAGACATACAATGTGGATCTATGCAACAGTACAAACTGAATATACTCCAATACAACCTAAATCTGTGAGGAACGATTCAGGGTCTTCATCTCCACCACTCTGTAGTATGAACCTAACCATGTGAATACAGGTGTTGAAGTCGAACATGGTAGAAACCACTTGATTACCGATCATTAGTGTATATCGTTAACAAGTGCGAGGGAAATCACCATTAATGACAATGACTCCCAACGTACACTAGTACAATCCAATGAGTGTGAATTAATGAGCTGAAGTCGACACTCGGCGGAATCTCCCGATCAGGGGTCAATAATGAAAACCCATTGTTGAAAGTGAGGAAACCTACCATTGAGGCATGCAAGTTCCAAGGTACCAATTAGTTTCTAAGTCTAATTCCTGGATAATGAGTTGAAGTCGACACGAAAAGACTCGTCACAGGAGGGCCTTAATGTATCCCACATCAATGACATGAAACGAGTAACAAGATTTGATGTATATCAGAGTAACAAGTGATTTAGGATTGACTCAGGGATGGACGACGCAATAGAAGGCTTAAGGACTGCAGAAATGGCCGACACAATAGAAGGATTTCTGGGTTGAACTTATTTTTTGAACATATTGACGACACGACAACTGTCTTGGAAACACTGACTCAAAAACAGGGATCATAGACCAATTTGTAATCTTATAAATGCATATGATCAAGAGACGAGTGGATTTTCCAACCTAGACACAAAGCAAGTGAAATAGTGTGATGTTCAAAGGCGACTCTTCCATGGAATACATGTTTAGACACATTTCTTTCCCAATTTTCCCCCCACCATGTCTGGCGAGTACCTCTTTATTTTTACACAAGCTTGAGGAGGATAACATCTGCTTGTAAATGTAAGCTCATCCTTCAAATGATTTCCTCGAACTATGTTTAACGAACCCTAGGAAGGAGTGGTTCGGTCCCATATGGGCCTTTCTATGTTTGTTTAATGAGTCCAAGGAAAGAAAACTCAAGGGTTTTTCATGTTTAGAGAATCTGAAAAACACTTAAAGAGAACTCTCTCAGTTCCTTTTTCGTAATTTATTCTGAAGAGACTGAAAAAGAGATAAATTATCGCTCTACAGACGTGCTTTCTAATACTTTAATGAGTGTAAATAGAACAAGATTGCTCGGCAATATTTTCATATTTAGAGAGTCTGAAAAGAGCTTAAAGGGAACTCCAATGGGTTCCTTTTTCGTATAACCTTTACGAGTCTGAAAAAGTGATAACAATTTACTGGGTTACATTCTCATTGATTTACGAGCACGAGAAAGAACAAATACTAAGCTTGGGATTGTTTTCATTTTTATGCAAGCTTTAAAACAAAACAAAACTAGGCTTGGGATAGATTTTATTTTTTCACAAGATTAAAACTAAAAAAAACTATGCTTGGACTTGGTTTCATTTTTACACAAGCTCGAACCAGAGGAAACTATGCTTGATGTAGGTGATTTCATTTTTACACAAGCTTGAACCATAGAAAACTATGATTGGACCTAGTTTCATTTTTACACAAGATTGAACCAGAGGAAACTATGCTTGAGGTAGGTGGTTTAATTTTTAAACAATCTTGAACCATAGAAAACTATGCTCGAACTTCCCAACACATAACACAAGGATGGTTGGTACTTATCCCCCGACTTAAGAAATTAGAGGCTCTAACTTCAGCATGAAGTCCAGAGGCTAGAATCATTGCCCCCCAAGCTTCGTTTCGTTCAACTGCAAAGGAAGAGGAAAGGAAGCTTCAAATACTAGATGAAGGAATTAACTCAACAGAGAGGGGGAAGTTGTTTCATTTTTTAATGAGCTTGAAACATGCGAAGAACTATTCTCGTAACCTCTGTTTCATTTTTTAACGAGGTTGCTATAGAGATGCAAGAACTATCCTCATAGCTGGTTTCATTTTTTAACGAGCTTGAAATCAGAAAACCATGCTCATAGATGGTTTCATTTTTTAACGAGCTTGAAATCAGAAAACCTATGCTCAAAGATGGTTTCATTTTTTAATGAGCTTGAAATCAGAAAATCATGCTCGAAGCTGGTTTCATTTTTTAACGATCTTGAAATCAGAAAATCATGCTCGACGCTGGTTTCATTTTTTAATGAGCTTGAAATCAAAAAATCATGCTCGATGCTGGTTTCATTTTTTAACGAGATTGAAATTAGAAAATCATGATCGACTCAGTTCTTAATCACGGCTTCCAAGAGGAAAACGCTCTGGAAGGACACCATGTCAAGGGACAAAACTTGGTCATGGCTTCTAAGATATCTTCATTTGATGGAAGAAAAACACTATGGAAGGAACACATGTCGAGGGTCGCGAGAGGGGTAAGGAGGTTAGGCTCCAATATCCCTACCAAAGAGGTCACCATGTCAACTACCATATCCAGATCATTGTCATCGGTAGTGGAAGGCATGGGAGACAATGCCACATAATTTACCTCTGGCAAGGGTGATACCGTCTGCATATAAGAACCACTAAGGGAGGTAATCCAATCAGAAACGATGAATGAAAGTTGATCAGTAGTCACAATTCTTCCATCGTGAGGGAAATATATCACACGAAAAAGAGTGGACACAATAGATTTCATGGCATAGACATAATCCCACCCAAGGAGTAAAGAGAAATCCAAGAGGTCTTGGACTACCATGACATCAATAAATGCAGTTTTCCCTCCCAAAGTTACAGGAAACTGAGGAAGGGTACCTAAATGTTGAATGATTCTTTTGTTAAAAGCTAACAGATTCTGTGTAACCAGGGAAACCTAAGGAAAACCCAAAGCTTGCCAAGCAAAAGAGGACAAAATACTAATGGATGCACCTTCCTCTATCAGTGTCTGAAGAACATTCCGACCACAAACCTGTATTGTAATATGGAAAGGAATGTGAGAGGGAATATGAGGTCCAGTTAGCACACCCCAATTAAAAAGGATGGTCTCATGACTTGGAGGGGGTTCCATGGGAGAAGGAGGAATACCTCCCGACACAGTAGAGTCTATATCAATGAAAAAAACGTGGGTAGTATCGGGTTTACTCTCGAGCGGGAGAGTAGGATTGACTGATAATGACATCAAATTGACCACTTGGGTTTCATTCGCCAAAGGGAGAATGGGGTTGATGTGTGGAAATAGATCGTCCACTTGGTTTTCACTCTCTAACGGGAGAGTGGGATTGACCAAGGATGGGATCAGATCAACCACTTGGTCAGCTGGTTCAACTGAATACGTGACCATATTGACTACATGATCAACCAGACTGACCGACGAGGGAACCAAATTGATCATTCCATCAAATACAGGTGGGTTGAGAGAAATATTGTGATAAACAGCTGGAAGTTGAGGCGGTGAAACAGTCATGTCTTCCACTAGTTTTGAGGCTTCATCCATACGAGGGTAAAGGTGAGTTTTATGACTCCCTCCACATAACCTACAAGGAAACTTGACTCTACTTTTATTCTTCCCAAGGGTATTTTGACTTGTTGACGGGAGGTCATCAACATGTTGTTCAGAGGTTGATGACATGGGTTGGTGAGGTTGTGTAGACCATGCTTCTATAACCTTGGATAGACCAGGACAATCCTTAAGAATATGGCTACCCTTACAAAGCCTGCAAGGGTACTTGGGTTTATGGGTTGTTTGGGTGTTCTTGGCATCATCAAAACTCCCAGCACGATTAACAATAACTGGTTTCTTTCCAACATGTCCTGCAGTGGTTGGAAGTTTAGATCCTTCTTTATTTTTCTTCTTCTTATTCTTCCATTTCTTCTTCTTCTTATCCACCGAGTTACTAACTTTAGATCTTTTACTCAATGAAAAAGAGGAAATGGAAGAAGACCTTGCAATTGAAGAAGGTGAATAAGATCTTACTGGTGAAGAAGGTGAAGTATCAACATTAGGTTGACGTTCTTGGGGGGAAGTGCTTGCAAATGAAGCACTAATTGCATTTGGGACTACCTGAGTGGAAAAAAACCATACCGGTAATCCAATTGTGAGACTTGGAATGCTCAAAGTAGCGATGTGAGGAGGACCAATGTTTCCATAAGAAGGAAAAACAAAAGGTTCCTCTGGAGTAGAGGTTACTTCATTGGTCATTCCAGGAATTGACGCCATTAAAAAAAAAAATCCAGTATAGAGTCCACTAGGGAAAACAAACAACACACACTAAAAATCTAGTACGCAAGCAATCAAGCAAAACCTTCTCATAATGAGAACACTAGTTGGTGATGAAATATAACGTCATGGGAACAAAGTAAGAAGGGGATGAGATAGAGTGGGAGGAAAAAATATGTTGATCACCTACTTAATAGACTTACGCCTTGGTGCAAGCTTCCATGTAGTGATTGTGGATTTACCCTCCAAGGAGCCCGAGTGCATTTGGCCAACATCGATTCCAGGTATCGTGAATACTTGCCCCTCCATAGTCACCTTGTGTAAAGACCCTAAAGAGATAGGCCACTAAGGTTACCAATCACTACAATTATACCTGGGGAAACAGTCGACAGTATGATCCACGTGCAAGGGCAGGGTATCTAGCTCGAAATCAACTTGAAAGGATTCCACTCATCATTGTGGGTATACCTCTCAAGCGACCCCCATAATATGTGAAACCTCTACACCAAGACCAACAAAGCAGGGTGAGTAACTTTTTCCATCTCAATGTGACCTCGTGATTGACCCTTGTGTGAGAAGGGCTTCCCAGGACAAAATGAAATAAGTGGATTTTACCGCTCCCTAACTCAAGATTGTATGTTTTTTTGCAGCTTTGGAAAGTTATCTTTCACGCTTATTCCAAAGCCCTACAACTAATCTAGTGTAGGTTTGCTACCAGAAAATATAAAAATGTCTAATCAATTTTTATAAGAGCTTTATTTTTAAGGTTGTTGTTACTCAAAAGGAAAATGGCATGGACAATATGGTGTTTTGACTGACTCGAAAGTTATGCAAAGAGATGAATATGCAATCTTTTCATTTTGATGAAATCTATGCTACGAGAAAGAGAAAACATTTATCATTCCCATATGCACAATGTCCCAAAATTTTAAAACTCATCAATATCAATATTCTCAAGAAATGAGAAAAAGAGATTGTACACCAATGCATGATTCATGGCCAAAAATGCCAAGAATCATGCAATTTCGCTACTTCAAATGCAAGGATGCCCCCAATATAATGCAAACAAAGAAATAAGATTTTTGTTTCAAAGAAGCTAAAAGCAATAGCAAATCACTTCAAAACAAAAACAACCCAAACAAAGTTTCTCTTTTAACACAAGTTATCCAGAAAAAGAAGTGTTCTTTTCACTAAACAATTCTAAAGAAAAACAAGGCTTTGTAACTGAAAGACACTCAATGGAAGAGATCAAATATTTCAAAAGAAAACAAAGAAAATATGGCTAAAAGCAGTTTCAAAGTTGTCAAATAGACTGTAAACAGATCATAATCAAATCCAAAAATTCACCCCAAAACCAAATCCAAGGTCTCGGTAAGGAAAAAACCATCAAAAATAAAAAATTTCACAATTTTTGTGGCTGTAGACTATCACAGTACGCAAATCACTAATTTCCGTAGGCCCGAAATGGGTAGGGTGGGGAGTTTCTGCACTGGTCTAAACAGGTAGGGTGCATAAATCCTTGGTCGTCACACTGTCCCCCAAAGTAGGGTGCGGAAATCAAACAAAAATGGAAAAAATTAAAAAATTATGAAGGTTTTCCAGTGAATTTTAATAGTCAGAGAGTCAATCTGGATCTCCCCGTGACTCAGAAAATAGAACCCAAAAAATCAAAGCAAGAAAGCAAGAAAAACTAGGAAAACAATCTATTCCCCAGTGGAGTTGCCAATTTTGTTATCGGGTAAATCGGTGAATGCATACATAGACTAATCCCCCTAGATCCACCTAGATCTAGAACAAAACACGACATGACATGGCGCTTTCCCTAGGCTCTAATAATCAAATTTACTACCGAACAAAGGACGATAGACATACATTTAAATGTCGCATCCTTATGTCTTTGTTGTTCTTGTTTTGCTTCAGTGCTCTTGTGATATTGATCCTACAGTGAGACACAAACCAACCAAAGTGAAAGAAGAGAGAGTATATTCAATGAAAACCTATGCATATGATCAAGGAATTATGCAATAAAATAAAGATAATTCTATGAGAAAGAAACATGCCATTGTATTATATTAAATAATAAGAGAGATTACAACCAGATGCCTTGATGTCATAAGGTCCCTTCCAACAGTTCCTTGCTTCCCACACACTTCTTGCTCCAAGGATTTTGAGACCATAGATCTGACATCTATCTTGACAAAGAAAAGCTCAAGGCCACTCTAACCAAGTTAATAATTCCAAGCCAAATCTAACTAAAACCCTCATCAAAGCTAACTTTCTCCATGAGAGTTCCTCTCCTTTTATAAGATGAAGAGGATAAGGTGAGGTTAGGATGATCCCACTAAATCATGAAAGCGAGTAAGATCCAAACCATTCAGAGGCCATCTCACCATAGAATCTTCTCCTTCTATAAGCATCGAGAAAATGCTCATTTTTCCCACGTACGAAGGCCACCGCGACCTGGCTATAGTGCAGCCTGCAGAAATTTCGCACTCTAGCTATAGTGCAGCCTGCAGAAATCAGGCATTTCCACACTCTAGCTATGGTGCAGCCCATGAAAATCCTCCAAAATAGGGTTTTTACAGAGGAAAACACAACTTCATCTCTTAGGAAAAGTTCTTCTCCCTTATTTATTTAGGAATTCAAGCCACTGACCCTTCTGAAGGAAACATACAGGTTTACAACATTAACGATCATGAGGGTGACAAAAATAATGTGTAACATGGGGTGAATCAGTAATAGAGAAATTATAATCCTTTTTAAACCAAATAATCCAAGTGTTATATCAATGTAGAATTATCATCCAATAATGAGCAATGAACAACTGAACAATCATACACATACATAGTACACCAGTGTTTTACGTGGAAACCCAAAGCGGGAGAAAACCACAAAATCTTTTTTCTTATATGTCTTGAAGAATTACATTCATTGGAAGAACCAACTTCCTTTGTTTTCCAACTACAACTGGAAGGAGGATCCAACCCCCTAGTTTCTCAGGCTACAACCTGAGGGAATATCCAACTCCCCAATGCTCTAGCTACAACCCATTATATTCTCCGGCTACAACCAGAAGGTGGCTACAAACACCTTTCCTTTCCCCATCCAACTTCCCTAACGTATAAGTAGAATGATGGAACCATTGTCACACTATCACTGTGAGATATACTATTGTAAAACTGTACCAATCAATCTGCACCAAATAACCTGTACCAATAACCTGAACCATGCATCAACCTATATCTCAACCTGTAATCAACTTGTACCATAAACAAGTGCATCAACCATGCGCCATCTTGTAATCAACATGTACCATAAACAAGTGCATCAACCATGCACCAACCTGTATCTCTACCTGTACCATGAA
>JZKD02S1159292.1:119145-134962 GCA_000966675.3 Picea glauca | reverse complement strand
TTGCAACTCAAGACGACCCAACCTAAGAATGACCAACCCCCGAAGAGCATGGCTTGCAGTCGCAAGGTGCCATAAGAGGAAAATAAAAAACAATAATTACGACAAATTTGCGAAACCAAATTTATCAGAGACAAATAGTGAATGAACGAGATACAAATGAAATCATAAGGCACTCTTAAATTCTATATGAGCTTACTAGCTCTTCCTTCATTTCCATGATGAACCATGATGATTAATTATGTGGCAAGAAGCTCCCAAAATCAAGGTTGATTGGGCAGGGATGTTCGTTGCATTAGGTCTTGCATCATATCATTCCTCAACATGATCACCATGCGAGATCAGTATTGTCAAAGAAACAACGAATTCCTCCTCTCATGCATGCGGAGGATTTGAAACTCCATGTTTGTCCTGAAACCATTCACTCTCATAATGGCATTGAGTCATGTCATTTCTAGATGTTGCAGAGACCAGTCGAGCTGAAGGCATTGGAGTGATGGTGGAAGTGACATTCAATATGATGTGAGGAGACGAGAAGATTCCCAAAACCCTTAGGCTATGCACCACATGATCAACAACCACCACCTTATCATACATAAAAGTGGACACCCCATCCGAGAAAAAATTAATGAAAAATTTAACATGAAAGTAATATTTCAATTTATAACATTTGTATGAAAAAAAATCATAATAATCCTTTAATTTATAATATTGATAAATTGAGATTTGATCATATTTACTTTGTTTATTGTTATTTATATATTTTAGTATTTTTAACAAGGCCACTCATATGCTACTAAATAGTTTATGTTGTCCCACGTTTAATAATTTGGTTCCCACGCTTGCCATACAAGTTAAAGAATATTAGCATCTACAATCCTAACAACGCCAACTTCACATATTAATATACGTGAATATAATAAAATGATTTTAAAATTTGTATACATTTCTTAATAGAAGATAATTATTGATTTTTTAAAATTTGCATGTAAGTTTTTAAAATTAAAATTATACTAAAATAAAATAAAATAAATTGTATTCTTTCTCAAATAAGATTATAATAAAATATAATAGTTTTTTATGAATTTAAAAATTACACTTTATCTTTACATTTTAAACAAACTTTCAACTAAATAAAATTATTTTTTTATGAATTTAAAAATCACACTTTATTTTTACATTTTAAACAAACTTTCAATTTAAGTAAATTCCATCGTCTTTCAAAATACTAAACTTCAATTTTATTAAAAAAATGAAATAATGTGTGTAAGTCAAACTAACTTATACATTGTTTCATAATTATGTTTCTTACAAGTTAAAGAGATGATGATTATTAACATCTATTGAGATCAAATTGGTCTATAAGATCTTAAGAGGTTAATGGATTACTTGCAATTCTTTAGAATTATGTTTTTGTGCTAAAAATTAATTAAGAGAAGTTTTCCAAGATCATTATAGTTTTGTTGAGTTAAAAGGTTAGGAAGGTTGGTAGCGTGATAAATATTTTGAAATTTTGATCTAATTTGGGTATAGGATTGACAATATAAGAGAAAGTGTTTTTCATCTTCAACCTTCTTAGTGTCACAAATGTGACACACCCTTTCATCCCATGGCATTTTAGGAATTGACCAATGACCAATTTCACTATGAAGTTCGTGAGAATTTGTTTTTATCGTAGAAATGTTTTTTTTTTCTTTACACTTGTCAAAACAAAGAGATAATTTTGATCTTCTAGATTATGGTTGATTACATCCTTATAATACCTTAATTTTTTTTTCCTATAACTCTTTGTCACACCACATTTTCTCCTTAAATTTTGAGTTAATGATATTTTTAATAGTATATTTATTCTGCAAAATGGTATCTTCCATGATTTCCCTATGGCTTATCGAAGACTGGACATCTTTATAGTAACATCCCCTCTGTTAAGACAACAATTAGTGATGTAAACATATGTAAATAATTTTCTTTTGAAACAATCATTAGTATAAGTTACATTTGTCTTGACATAAATTAATAACTACTCAATCAATTTCATCACATTCAATAGAAGGCAACATCACTATTATTCAATCAACCATATCTCAAAATGATAACCTAAGGAAACTACCCACCCATCCTATCATGCATGGTTAGGACCTCCAAGACACATAAGCAATGCTCAAGTCCAGGATTCATCAGATTGATTTTGACCATTTAAGGTCTTTGGATTGGCGATTGTTCTAAGGAACAAGGAAGTATATAAATCTCATTAATTCAATCATACACCGATATTCAAGACTAGAATCATCAACATACTTAATCATCAATTCATCATAGTGCAAATAATAATCTACTCTACTTAATAAATCTGTCAATCAATGCTTAAGTGTAATTTCGAATAAGAAATTAGTACATAAATATTAATAAGATCCCCATTAGTATAGGTACAATCTTATGAGTGGGAAGAGATATAATTCAATCTTCATTAGTATCTTGTCAAGTCAGGCTCAATCCAAGTCAAACATCAATCAAGTTTTCACCATTTGCAATAAATACAACCTCTATGTGACTCAACCATGTACCTTACTAACATGGTATATCTTAAATAAGAATTCATAGGTACTTTAGATACTAGTTACACTTCCAATCATAAAATCCCATAAGAATAATTAATGTCTTCCTTAAGCACCACATACGCAATTTAATACCACTTTAAGTATAATAAATCAATCATAATTAGAAATTAATAATAAGTCTATTGCTTGCATATCCATTTTAAAATAACAAAGAGGTTCAATCATAACAAGTAATATGGAAAGATTCACGGACTACCTTACATTCCATTGCAAGAACTATAAGAAGTTCAAACCCATAATTTAAGAATTAGATAAGATAAATTATATGCTATTTTGCATATCCATATATAAGGATAATTTAAAGAAGATCAAATTTTATTTAAACAATAAAATGAAGAACCCAAAGTTGACTTATAAACTCAATTAAAAGAACTAAAGGAAAACCCAACAATAATATAAGAATCCAATGTCAACTTACAATTGCATTCAAAGGTATTGAGGAAGACCAAATCTTATTTCAACCATATATAAGGATGCAATTGCTATCTTAAGAATTTATTAAAGGAGTTAAGGGAAGACCAACCCTAATAAGTAAATGATAGAAGTCAACTACCCTACGTATCCATTTAAGAGAATAAAGAGAAACCCAAGTCCTTTGACAATATATAATGAACTCAACATTAATTTACAATCCATTTAAGAGTTAAGAAAATCAAAGTCTTATTAAACCATAAATAAAGCACTCACATGCTAACTTATAAATATGTTAAAAGCTTATGAAGACCAATCTAAATTCACCATAAATAATTAATATTCAAAGGCTAAAACACATATCCATAGTAAGGAACAAGAAGGAGTTTTGGGATCTATCTCAGCCCCTAATTCGGTGAGAAGAAAAATCCAAAATTTGTTCCATAACTCAATCCGGCCCTCCATCTGGCACTTAATCCAACCCTCCATATGACACTTAATCCGACCCTCCATCCGGACCTTGAAACAAAACTAATTTCTGAAAATTTTGAATTTAACAATTTACAGGGAGTGAATCGATTTTAGAATGGTTAAGCCTTAAGGAAAGAGTTGTAAATAATGTAGAGGAAATCAGGAAGGTTAAGTTATGTGTTGTGGTCCCAAATTCATTCCACAAATTATAATACTTCGAAATAAAAAATTAAACATAAACAGAACAAAAATCGCTCAATTAAATTATGGGATTGTATTATAAAGACAACAAGGGAAATACCACAATTACAGAGTTGCAATCCTTGACAGAAATAACTAAAGAACAAAATTCAGAAACTTCTATGGTGAACCAATAGAACACCCAATAGACATCGAAAGAGGATTTGAACACTCAAAAGATAAATTTCTGGGTTATTGAAAAGATGGGGCAACAATCACATAGAGTTACAAAATTCCAAATCGTAGAAAAATTAAAGCATGGAATTCGACTCAGATTCGGATTTATACAAAACATAGGGAATTCGCTCAACATTAACTCATGAAATTTCATTTAATAAGTAAAGCATCCTATCATTTTTCTATTCAAATCAAAAATTAGATTGAGAACTATACACGATTTTACCTTTCTCAAATGCCAATTGAAATTCGAGAATGAGCATCAAGAATTAAAACTACACAGTCACCAATTGATCCAGGTGGATATCGGTGGCCACCCACACTTTCCAGCTGGCTCAAAACAACTTTCTGGCAATTTTGGTAATTTGCTATTTTTAGCAGTTTTTCAGGTCTTGAACTTTCGGAGCCGTTTTGAGGCCCTAAACGACGTTTTTTTGGGTGTGTAGCAGTCGATAAATATCATCATGAATTTTTGTCAACGGTTTTAGTCCTCGGATAGATCTTTCCAACGTGCTATTGTATGCCTAAAACAGATATCATATGCAAAAATTACGACCCCGCGAAGTTGATGTACTGACTTACCCAAACGGGGCCCACATGACTTTTGGCACTTCATCTCCTAGGGTTAGGTTTTTGGATGTCTAGGGTTTTTGACACTCTTGTTTATTGTAAAAATTCCTTCAGAGCCTCATTGTAATCATATTCTTGTGAATGAGTGCAACTATCACATCTCTTCTCAGAGATAAGTCGCCACCATTCCAACAAGCTTGTTTTCCATTGCATTTTATAGTTTCATCTTATTTCCTTATTGAATTGAAAACCATTTTTACTGTATCTCTGTTATTCTGTGTTAAGAATATTTTAATAATATGTATTCATTTCATTCTTCTCATAAAATCCGGATCAGTGGTATCAAAGCGGTCTTCTCCTTGTCGTCTTAATGCATGTCCCCAATGAGGTCAAAGTATAAATAATTGGGTCTCAAGCTTATTTCTCTTGAGGACCAAAGATATCGCATGCCCAAGCGACCTCTCATGGTAGGAGGAAACAAAGATGATGGGACAGGATATCCTTTCAAAAATTTTCTTTAGGAATCCCTCACACAACAGATGAATGAGATGATGGATAGTTTCGTGCAAATCCTTCAATGACTACCAACAGGCGACGCATCTTCTTCAAGAAGAGGCGCCGCCTCCTTCAAGGTACAAATAAACTTCGATATTCCTGTATTTGAAGTTCAGATAGAAGCATATGGTGTAGAGAAGTGCTTGAATCTACTAGAAGGGTATTTTTTTGTCCATAACTTTTTGAATAAATAAAAAATTAATTTTGTGCTCCTCAAATTCATTCCCCATGTCAAAGATTGGTGGGAAAATTTTTGTGAGAAAAAGGAAACAGAAGAAACCTGTTTATTTACAGTCAGGATCACCCGGGAATTCTTCAGGGATGCTATTAAGGAACAATACTACCATGTTGGAAGTTATGACAACTTGTATACCAAATGGACCACACTATGACAAGAAAGAGACCAAGCAGTGCCAAAGTTCAGAAATACATTCCATACCTTGCGCACCAAGCTAGGTATCAAAGATTGCGAGCGACATATGGTGCTCAAGTATCATGGTGATCTGAATAGATACATATAGACTGAAATGAAATTTCTGAACATCTCATCCTTGGGCATGGCCTACTGATATGTCGTCAAAATCGATCAGAAGCTCAAACAAAAGACGTGGCAATTTGGGCCCCGAAACCCCTCACAGCAAAAGCTAGGAAAGGGCGGCCTCAACCCACATAACAAAGGATAGATAAAATATGGACAACATCAACACAGCCAGTCCAAGCCATAAGCAAAGAAGGACACCGTAAAGACAAAGAAATATATTGGGAAGTGGTGTGACTTCCATAAGAGCCCTTGGAATAACACTGTTGACTATCGCTCAAAGCAGTCATTGGTGACCAAAGTGAAAGCCTCTTAATCAGATGTAGGTTCTGACACTAATTCAGAACCAGAAAGAGGAATAAATATCATTGACGTAGAACCCAGTGCCACCGTTGCTACCACCAAGCTCCAACCTGATGAACCAGATGAGCCAGAAGAAGGAGAGCGCCTCTTCCATTCATAGATCTGGGTAAAATGCACCCCACTGCACTTCATCGTTGATAGAGATAGCCAGAATAACCTCATCTCATCAGAGGTTGTCAAGCGGTTGGTCCTGCCGACAATGTCACAGCCACAACCCTAAACCATTGGATGGCTCCTCCAAGGAAGTGATCTCTGCATCAACCAATAGTGTCATATGTTGTACAACATCAAGCCCTTCAAAGACGAGGTAGTGTGTGATGTTGCGCCTCTCAAAGTTTGTGATGTTATTTTAGGACAACCTTATTTATGCAAACATCATGTTTTATATGAGTCTAGGCCTTGTAGTGTTATTATTACTTTGAACAGGAAGTTGTACAGGATACTTGAGGCAGTCCCACCTAGTGTTATTTCCTTGACCTTTTCCAAGAAATGCAGGAAGGTCATCTCTCAGACGGGGAAGTTTGTATTCTTCATGATTCTCTCTCAGGATGAGCGAAACATCACAGCCACATCCAGGGTATCTGCGATCAACCTCTCCACACAACATAACAAGTAGATAAGGTCGTCAAAGAATACTTTGATATCTTCTCCTCGCCTACCGGGGTACCTCTGCACTATTAGGTCAAGCACCACATCAATCTGACCCCTGGCGCACCACTGCCCAATGGGCCAGTCTATCGTCACTCTATGTTAGAGAATGAGGAGATCAAGTGATAGATCCAATAACTTCTCCACAATGGGACATCCATCCTAGCTCATCACCTTGTGGGATCCCAATCGTGGTGGTACAGAAGAAAGATGGAACCTGGCGACTATGCATTAATTAACGAGCTGTGAATAAAATCACAATCAGAAACTGGTACCCAATTCCCCAAACTGACGACCTCCTTGATCAAATCACAAGGGCCAAATAATTCAGTAAGATTGATATGAAGTATGGCTACCACCAGGTCCCAATAGAACAAATAGATGTATGGAAGACCACCTTCAACTCAAATGATAGCCTTTTTGAATGGTTGGTCATGCCCTTTGGTTTGACAAATGCTTCAACCACTTTCATGAGGATGATGGAAGATATCCTATGACCATTCACCAATACTTTTGTAGTGGTGCATCTAGATGACATTCTCATTTACAACAAGTATTGGGCAGAACACTTGCAGCATATTCAACAGGTTCTGTACACCTTGCGGCAGAACAAGTTATACACCAACTTGGAAAAAATATCCTTATGCATGGACATGGTCCATTACTTGGGATACATTGTTGATCATCATGGCGTACATGTGTATCCAGCCAATATCCAAGTCATCCATGACTGCCTAGCCCCAACCACATTCACTGAGCTTTAGAGATTCTTAGGCCTTGCCAATTTCTACCACAGGTTTGTGTTGGGATTCTCTCATATTGCATGGGCCCTCAACCAAATAACCAGGGGCGGTGGTAAGGAAACAATTGCACGAGGTCGGTCCCAACAACAAGTGTTTGATGATTTGAAGCAGTGCTTGTGTTAAGCCCCAATACTTTCACTACCAAACTTGCAACAACCTTTTGAGATCAAGAAAGATGCTTAAGACTATGCAGTGGGCGTCATTCTCACTCAGCACAACCACACCATGGCCTATCATAGTGAGACACTATCAGATTTTTTCTGTAAGTACCCTACTTACAGCAAAGAAATGTACTCCATTGTGAAAGCCTGCCACCAGTGTAGACATTACATTCTTGGGAAGGAGACAGTCATCCACACTGATCATAAGCCACTGCAATTCATGTAGACACAAGGCAAATTACATAATGACTGCCATCAAAAGTGGTCCACGTACTTATAGAAATTCCACCTCAACATCAAGTATAAAATAGGAAGCACCAACCGCGTCATTGATTGCCTCAGCAGACTGCTAGTCACGAAAATCACAATGGTTCTAGACTCTTGTGGCCATGAGACCTATGGATGTCCCCAACTCTATGAGACAGACTCAGACTTCACCACCACCTACCAAATGTTGGGTGCAAAAGCAATTGTCAATAATTTACATCTTCAGGATGGGTTGTTGTGTCATCTAGGCCATATCTATGTTCCATCAAGTGAGCAAGTGAAGCTGATTTGGGAATCCCACTATAGTTGGGTGGAAGGACACTTTGGTGTCAAAAAGACAGTGGCGATGCTATAGAAACATTTCTACTGGCTAAAACTTCAGCAGGAGGTCATCAAGTATATCAATTCCTACACTGCATGCATTATTGCCAAACCGACCACTAAGAAACAGGGCCTATACACCCCTCTTCCTACTCCTGACAGGCCATGGGAATCCATCTCAATGGACTACATGTTGCGCCTCCTATCCACCAAGCTGAGAAATGAATTTTTTTATGGTTGTTGATCACTTTTCTAAGATGGTGATTCTGGTTGCCTGCAAGAAGAGCATCACAAAAGAATCCACTACCAATCTCTTCTTTGAATGAGTCTGGGTACATTTTAGAATCCCACAAACCATTGTCTCAGATTGGGACAGTTGATTTCTCAACACATTCTGGTCGAGCCTCTGGTCACTGCTAGACACCAAGCTCACCAAATCCATGGCCTTCCACCCCCAGATAGATGGCCAAACCGAGGTCATAAATCGAATGATCATTTATATCATGCACATGTGTAATTCCAAGCACCCTCGCACATGGGATGAGAGTCTTCCCTATGTCCAACATAGCTACAATCGAGACCTGCATAGCTCAACTGGCCACAACCCCTTTCAGGTGGGGTTGGGATTCCAACCATTGGGTCCCATAGGTGTTTCACTTCCCCTTGCAGTCACCTCAGCTGACTCATCTCCTGCTCCAACTGAACCTAACAAAACTACCTAGTTCATTGAACGGATCTAGCACATCCGCCAATAGGCTGAGGATATCCTATAGAAGTCCAATGATAAGTACAATAAACACCATGATCAACATCGGGTGCCACATAAGTTTCAGGTGGGCGACAAAGTTTGGTTGCACTTGCAGAAAGAACGCCTTACAAAATCCCATCAGAAGCTTTGCCCACTCCATTATAGGTCGTACACCATCACCAAGGCTGCGGGGGATAATGCTTTTGAGCTCAACATTTCTCCTTTCCTTGTCCTGCACCTAGTGTTCAACATGGACATACTTCGACCTTATTTCCCACCATTATTGGACACCTCAGACATAGCAGAACAATTGACAGCAACAGAGCTCAACCCTGAATGAATACAATAGGAATCTAGTGATCAGATTTTGGACACACAAATCGAGGGAAATTGAAGGAAAATGATCCAACTTTATCGAGTTGTCAAAGCAGGGAAACTCCTGCACCAAGGCAAGTGGCTCACCCAGTGCCAAATTCAACAGAAATTTACTCATATGATGGGGGAACTCAACGCAATGGGGACCATTGCTTCCTAAGGAGGGAGGATTGATTCAGGTGGATATCGGTGGCCACCCACCCTTTCCAGTTGGCTCAAAACATCTTTCTGACAATTTTGGTAATTTACTATTTTTAGCAGTTTTTCGGGTCCTGAACTTCCAAATCCATTTTGAGGCCCTAAACGACGTTTTTTTGGGTGTGTAGCAGTCGAAAAATTTCATCATGAAAATTTCATCAACAGTTGTAGTCCTCAGATATATATTTCGAATGAGCTATCATACGCCTAAAATGGAGATCATATGAAAAAGTTACGACCCCGAGAAGTTGATGTACTGACTTACCCAAATGGGGCCCACATGACTTTTGGTGCTTCATCTCCTAGGGTTAGGTTTTTTTATGTCTAGGGTTTTTGACACTCCTATTTATTGTAAAAATTCATTCAGAGCCTCATTGTAAGCATCTTCTTGCGAATGAGTGCAACCGTCACATATCTTCTCAGAGATAAGTCGCCACCATTCCAGCAAGGATGTTTTCCACTGCATTTTATAGTTTCATCTTATTTCTTTATTGAATATAAAACCCGTTTTACTATATCTATGTTATTCTATGTTAAGCATCTATTAATAATCTGTAGTCATTTCATTATGCTCATAAAATTTAGATCACCAATTCGACCCAATGAAATGAAGAAAGTAATTAGCATCAATCTAGTCATTGAATCAGTGCACAACCCAATTCGACACTCAATCTGGTCCTTGATCCATTACCTAATCTGACCCTTGTTCCGGCCCCTTGATTCATAACTAATTTATGATAAATCCAATTTAAAAAAAACAGGCAGCAAATAGAATTCAGAAATGGTTAAGATTTAATGAAAGCATGGTAAATACTTGCAGGTACACTCAAGAAGTCAGGCTATGGTTAAATCCCCCAAATTCATTCTCGAAATAAATCCGAACAAATGAAAGGATTTTTACAAATTACAAGTTAGTAATAAAATGCGATTTCTACAGCTGAGGTGGTTTAAATAAGAACACACTGCCATAGATTTTTTATCATTATACATGACAAAAATAAAGTTGCTTGTTTTAAAAAGGAGTAATCACAACTCTGCAAAAATTTGCATAACTTCCAAAGTCATTACAATAAAGAGATACAATGAGAGCTTCTTCTTCCAATAGTCAAACACAAATTCTTTTTCTAATAGAATTTAATTTACTCACACAGAAGAAACTAAGGAATTCAAGGATAGTAAGAACACATGATTAATGGCATTTCATTATACTTGAATTTAGTATTCAAAAATTTCCAACCCAAACCTATATAAAAAGACATTCTCTTGAATACATGATCCATTCCACATCCTAAATTCGCAACTATATAGACTAAAATATTTAAATAAAAATATGATATGCCAACAAATGGCGGTGATCAATAATTTCGTACTCTGTTTTTCTTATATCAACTAGCCGTAAAAGTTCACCGAGAAATTAAAAAGACAAGAATTATCAATTTTTTCTTCTAGATCTTAACCAATACAGAACGTGCCAATTTAACTTGGAATTACAACACAATTTAAGTTGCATTTCTACAGCTCTTACTACACAATAAAATATTAATGCAATTACAAAACTCAAATGAAAATAATGTAACCGACGACAAAGAATCGAAGATATTCTTCAAGAAAGGTGCTCCTTCCTTTATCACGCTTGCTAATTGTTGAGACTTCACAGGTACCTCCCAACCAAAGCTAGGGATACACTACTTCCCCCTTATCCCCCCGAGCCGCAAAGGAGCCAAGAACACACAAACTCGAAATACTCTATCTCCAAGATTTCCTCGAAAGGTAGAGCCACCACTCTAGATCAATCTTGGTATCCTAACTCTCACAAGTAAAACCAGTCAAAAGTAATTTGATAGCATAACTTTACCAATAACTAGTGTCGATCCCTTTCTCATTTAGACCATTTGCTTTATAGGAATTTCCTTACTGACACCTCCCCATATGCACAATAAATTTACTTTTTAATTTAATAAATTAGGATTATTCCCCTTTACACTTGTCATCCTCTCCCCAAGTTGCACAAGTAATTTCATATTTTATTTTAAATAAAAGTCAATTTCCCTCACATTTCCCAAATGAAATCCTTAAATCGCTCCTAGTTGTCTCTGTATTCCCCATATTCTTACTTAATTACTCATGCCTTAATAAATCAGAGTTAAGTTAAATTATGAGTCTTCTTCTAGTTAGACTAGTGGTATCTTGTGACATCCCCAAAAATAAATTATTTTTGAAATTCGCAAATTGTTAGAAAATTATTTTGTTTTTGTTAAAATTCGAATTTGGAATTTTTTTGACATTTATGGAAATTTCAAATTTGATAAATTGTAATTAATTATTATGACTGTTGGGAAGAAACTAGATTTGATCCAACTAACTATTTGACTATGACACTTGTATGTAAACAAAATATTTTATAATTATTGCAGGAGGACAAATGGAACAACCATGTTAAAATCAACTGACCGTGACTCCATGAGTGGGGAACATGTTGGAACTACCTCACGGATAATTCTTACAAGTGGAAAATCAAGGATTTGGCCATTGACAGCCCCTGAAAATCAGGGATTTAGAAAGCTACGAAAATTCCCAAGGGAGGGAAAAAGACCTAGGCAAAAATATTGTTTTGATAAATATCATATGTGAGGAGGTAGGACATTGCCTAATATGCGGTAAAAGAGAATACTGGTTTACTTGTTGTTATGAACACTACTGATTGAGTGTGAGGCAAGAGGAGTCTGTTGGAAAACTGAAAGGGGGGGTGAATCAGTTGTCACCATGCTTAAACAATTATACTTCTTTCAAAATATTTACAAGGCACTCAATGATGATCACAATAATGCAGGGAAATGAACAATGCCACATTCAACATCAGTCACATATATGAGAAACATAAAGACATATATTTCTCAAGGAAACCCATGCAGGGTAAAAACCTCTTCTTCTTTATATGATAAGTATTATTTACATTCTTTACATTATCATACAATTGAGCACCAACTCATTGTGAGGCTACAACCTCTATTTTGCAAGATGCAACTTGCTGAGAGCACCAACTCTCTATTTTTCTCTAGCACCGACTAGAAGGAAGCACCAACTCCCTGGTTTCTCTAGCACCAACTAGAAGGAAGCACCAACTCCCTAGTTTCTCTAGCACAAACTAGAAGGAAGCACCAACTCCCTGGTTTCTCTAGCACCAACTAGAAGGAAGCACCAACTCCCTATGTTCAAGCCCTCACTTGAACCTCCGAGGACACCAGTCCTCCATAGCACCTCCCAACCTCCCTGAATTATGAATATGAAATACTGAAACTTATTACCGTGATATAGTGTTCAATAACAACTTACTAGTCTCATCGTTGTTCTGCAAGATTTTTCTACTCAGACTTCCTCATTATCTTCCAACATGCATCCACTGCCCATTCTATTCTTCTACTCTTATGCTCTATGCACCATGTCCATTCACTGCACAATTCTTCTTCTGTTCTTTTCAGCTGCTGCACTCTGATCCTTCTTCATGCATGAATCACCTTCAACAACATCCACAACAATCCCAGCAACAGCAACAACCACATCTCTTCTCTGTACTGTGTATTTATATCTCTTGTGCACCTTGTGCATGCAATGCATGCAATACCTCTGCATACTCACACTGCGTTGATATCTTTCACAACTCGAGTGCTCTTTCTGATAATCATCGTGACTCTTCAGCTTCTCTGGTCATTTTTCCACTCGTTCAACATCACTTTATCTTATGCTGAGAATCCTCAGCCTCTCTGGTAGTTGAGACTCTTCGTATTCTCCTTGACAGTCGAGCTCACTTTCTCTATTACAGTTACAAGCTTCAACGATCATCCAGCTATCAATCACCTCCACGAGCATCTTCATCCCTCTTGAAGATTCCCAAAGACTCTTCATCTCCTCTGTCAATCACCCCGAAGTGTCTTCGAGTCCTCTGGCAGAAACCATCAGTGGTTTATGGCAGTTAGACTGTGACATGCAACAGTAGCCCCTGATTATGATCAGATTCACCTGCATCGTTGGATTAACTCTAAAGGATTCTTGTGTTATTTACCCGTTTGACACTTTCGCAGTTCGAAGATTCTGCGATGAGACTTCTTGAGTCTCCATGTCACGAGTTCTGAAACTCCGAAACAAAGTTTTTCTGTGTTGGCTCCTTCCTTTATATGACCATGGCTATGACCAAGCGCTTATGCATAAAGCGCTATCGCGATTTCACATTTCATGAATTTGGAGATGAGGCATCTCGACTCTCTAAGTCGCGATCCCTGAAGCCCCGAAATGGAGCTTATCAGAACTGACTCCTTCCCTTCTCGTGACCACTGGTGGTGACCATAGGCTATGCCAAAAAGGTGCTTTATATTTCGCAAGTTGATCGGCAGTTGAAATCTCCTTAGATCTGACAATCCAGATCTTATCGCGATATCACATCTCGCGAGTTTCCACACTAGGCTCCGTTGACTCCAAGTGAGTGACTTGTCCTATGAATTGACAATCCAGATCTGATCTTAATTCAATGGCTCAGATCATATCACGATTTCACCTCTCGAGAGTTCGGTGGTTATGTTTCTTGCTTCTCCAAGTTGTGATAGGCGAAGCTCTGAGATAAAGCCGGATCAATGGTTCATATCACACCTTGATCTGACGGCTGTGATTAACTTGAAATTTCGCATATCGTGAGTTCAATGGTTATGTTTCTTTCCTTTCCAAGTTGCGAGTCGCGAAACTTCGAAATGGAGTCGTAGATCAATGGTCCACGTCTTTTGGTGTATTGACGGTTGGGATCTTTTCGTGAGTTCGCATCTCGCGATTCCTTCGATGGAGGTTCTTGTCACTCCAAGTCCCAATACGCGAAGCTCGAAGATGGAGCTTAGATCAATGATCTAGAACACTTGGTGATCTGATGGTCTATATCTTATAGCGATTTTGCCACTTCGCAATTTCATTTCTTCGTGATTTCATCCACCTTCGCGATTTCTCCGCTTCGCGATTTCGTCCACCTTGCGATTTCGTCACTTCACGATTTCGTTGTTCCTGCCATCATTGTTCTTTGCCATCGTTGTTCCTGCCATTGTTGTTCTTTGCCATCACTAATATTTTCCATCACCGATCTTTTCCATCGTTGTTCTTGCCATCAGTGACAAGCTTACTCCCAACTGTAAGCCTTCCAACAATCTCCCCCTTTGTCATTGATGGAAACCCTGAACAACTGTGCTAATCGGTTTGGACCTCCAACTGTGGCATCCGATCTGTACAACTCCTTTTCTCCCCCTTTGACATCATTGTCAAATAAAACACGCTCCCCCTTAGTCGTTGCAAAACATACTCCCCCTGTCAACTATGAGCATCTTGGCAATACACCAGATATTCAATAAGTACTCCCGCTGACCAGGTGACAGATTAGATACAAGAAATTATAAACCCCAATTTCTGACAAAGGTATCCAAAAGGGGTTGTTGCTAATGGTTTTGTAAATATATTTGCAATCTGTTATGTAGAAGGTATATAATTCAGTTGAACAATTATGTTTGTAACTTGTTCTCTGAGAAAATGGTACTTTATTGGAATATCCGTAGTCTTGGAATGAAGTACAGGATTCTTGGAGACACTAATGACACTGGTGTTATCACAGTGAATTGGAATGGGATGAGTGTAAGTTACCTTCAGATCTGCAAGAGTTTGTATCATCCATAAAATTTGTGTGCAACAAGTAGAAGCAACAATGTATTCTTCCTCTGTAATGGATAATGAATGGATCCTTTATTTTTACTAAGCCATGAAACTAATGAGTCACCCAGAAAGAATGCTCCTCCACTGGTTCTTTTTCTCTCATCAACACAGTTTTCCCAATCTTCATCTGAATAAGCAGTTAACTGGAAATTTTTATTTCTGGGATACCACAGACCACAAGTCATTGTTCCTTTCAAATACCTGAATATCCTTTTGAAATCTTGCAAATGACTCTGTTTAGGTGTGGCCTGATATCTTCCTACCATTCCTACAACATGCATTATGTCAGGACGGGATGTTGTGATGTACAAAAGATTGCCTATCATAGAGCGATATGTCCTTTGATCAACATCAGGTGAGATATCATCTTTACTCAGCTTGCAACCAACTACCATAGGTGTGCTAACTGGAGAAGAATCATCCATTTAAAATTTCTTCAACATCTCTTTCAAATATTTTTTTTGAGAAATAAATATTCCTGCATAACTTTGTTTTACTTGTAAGACAAGAAAATATGACAGTTCTCCTATCATGGACATTTCAAATTCTGTTTGCATAGAGTTAGAAAACCACTGGACAGATGATTCATTAGTACAACCAAAAATAATATCATCTACATA
>JZKD02S1159292.1:103391-115573 GCA_000966675.3 Picea glauca | reverse complement strand
TAGGTTCTCATTCTAACTTTCCAGAAGGCAAAGTTTGTTCCATTGAATAGAGGGGCCTTATTGGTTGAATTTCCTTCATGGCTTGACATGTTTAAGCTCTAGGATCTACCCTTTGATAAAAGGGGTTGGCTATGATATCAATTGTTGGACAACTGAGAGGGGGGCTGAATCAATTTTCACCGTGATTAACCAATTATACTTCTTTTAAAATATTTACAAGGCACTTAATGATGATCACAATAATGAAGGGAAATGAACAATGGAACATTCAGCATCAATCACATATATGAGAAACACAGAGACAGATATTTGTCAAGGAAACCCATACAGGGTAAAAACCTCTTCTTCTTTATATGAAAAGTATTATTTACATTCTTTACATTATCATTCAATTGAGCACCAACTCATTGTGAGGCTACAACCTATGTTTTGCAAGCTGCAACTCGTTGAGACCACCAACTCTCTGTTTTTCTCTAGCACCCACTATAAGGAAGCACCAACTCCCTGGTTTCTCTAGCACCAACTAGAAGGAAGAATCAACTCCCTGGTTTCTCTAGCACAAACTAGAAGGAAGCACCAACTCCCTGGTTTCTCTAGCACCAACTAGAAGGAAGCACCAACACCCTATGTTCAAGCCCTCACTTGAACCTCTGAGGACACCAGTCCTCCCTAGCACCTCCCAACCTCCATGGATTATGAATATGAAATACTGAAACTTATTACCGTGATATAGTGTTCAATAAAAGCTTACCAGTCTCATTGTTGTTCTGCAAGATTTTGCTACTCAGACTTCCTCGCTATCTTCCAACGTGAATCCGTTGCCCATTCTGTTCTTATGCTCTTATGCTCTGTGCACCATGTCCATTCACTGCACATTTCTTCTTCTGTTCTTTTCAGTTGCTGCACTCTGATCCTTCTTCATGCATGAATCACCTTCAACAACATCCACAGCAATCCCAGCAACAACAACAATCACATCTCTTCTCTGTACTGTGTATTTATAGATCTTGTGCACCTTGTGCATGCAATGCACGCAATACCTCTGCATACTCACACCGTGCTGATATCTTTCACAACTTGAGTGCTCTGTCTGATCATCATCGTGATTCTTCAACTTCTCTGGCCGTTTTTCCACTCGTTCAACATCACTGTATGTTATGCTGAGAATCCTCAGCCTCTATGGAAACTGAGACTCTTCGTCTTCTCTCTGACAGTCGAGCGCACTTTCTCTGTTACAGTTACAAGCTTCAATTCTCATCCAACTATCAATCACCTCCACGAGCATCTTCATCCCTCTTGAAGATTCCCAGAGAATATTCATCTCCTCTGTCAATCACCCTGAAGTGTCTTTGAGTCCTCTGGTAGAAACCATCAGTGGTTTCTGGTAGTTACACTGTGACATGCAACAATAGCCCTCTGATTATGGTTAGATTCACTTGCATCGTTGGATTAACTCTAAAGTGTTCTTTTGTTATTTACCCGGTTCGCACTTTCGCAGTTCGGAGATTCTTCGATGAGACTTCTTGAGTCTCCATGTCGCGAGTTTTGAAACTCCGAAACAGAGTTTTTCTACGCTGGCTCCTTCCTTTATATGACCATGGCTATGACCAAGCACTTATGCATAAAGCGCTTTCACGATTTCGCATTTCATGAATTTGGAGATGAGACATATCGACTCTCCAAGTTGCGATCCCCGAAGCCCCGAAATGGAGCTTATCAGAACTGACTCCTCCCCTTCTCGTGACCACCGACGGTGACCATAGGTTGTGCCAAAAAGGCACTTTATATTTCGCAAGTTGATTGATGGTTGAAATCTCCATAGATCCGATGGTCCAGATCTTATCGCGATATTGCATCTCACGAGTTTCCACACCAGGCTCCGTTGACTCCAAGTCAGCGACTTGTCCTATGAATCGATGGTCCAGATCTGATCTTAATTCAATGGCTCAGATCATATCGTGATTTCCCCTCTCGTGAGTTCGGTGGTTATGTTTCTTGCCTCTCCAAGTTGCGATAGGCGAAGCTCCGAGATGAAGCCGGATCAACGGTTCATATCACACCTTGATCTGACGGCTGCGATTAACTTGCGATTTCACATATCGTGAGTTCAATGGTTATGTTTCTTGCCTCTCCAAGTCACGAGTCGTGAAACTCTGAAATGGAGTCGTAGATCAACGGTCCACATCTTTTGGTGTATTGACGGTCAGTATCTTTTTGTGAGTTTGCATCTCGCGATTCCTTCGATGGAGGTTCTTGTCACTCCAAGTCCCGATACGTGAAGCTCCGAGATGGAGCTTAGATCAACGGTCCATAACACTTGGTGATCTGATGGTCCAGATCTTATCGTGATTTCGCTGCTTCGTGATTTCGTCCACCTTCGCGATTTCGTCCACCTTGCGATTTCATCACTTCATGATTTCACTATTCCTGCCATCGTTTTTCTTTGCCATCGTTGTTCCTGGCATCATTGTTCTTTGCCATCACTGATATTTTCCATCGCTGATATTTGCCATCGTTTTTCTTGCCATCAATGACAAGATTACTCCCAACTGTAAACCTTCCAACAGAGTCTGCTGAAACTGAAAGACATTGTTGAGGAGGAGATTCTAGGTTAGCCCTCATGGACTCATGATCAGGCTAGGGGGTGAATAGGACAAGTGATTTGGCTGCCCTGTTCTAAGGTTGGGTGGAATGTGGTTGTTCCATTTGTTGTTTCGGCAAACTTTGTTTAGATATGTCTATCTACCCCTACTTTGTTCAATATTAATGGAATTATTGATTAATAGAATGCAGTAGTGTAAATCTGGGCAAACTATTCAACTTATAAAAGAAAAATGGGATCTCTTGCAAATGGGATGAACTGTTGGATAGACCTTACAGGTTTAACTGTAGGTGTCGATCACAAATTTCTTTATGTCATGCTTAAGTATGGAATTTATTTATGGAAATTTTTAGAAATGCATCTGTATTAAAAGAACATTGTTCAATCGGTGTTGAGAATCCCTACCAGTTATGTATTGTGCATGAATCAGAATATTTATTTCCTCTATATTATGTTGTCTATGAATATGTTAAAAGAGTTGTTTTTTTTTTGAAACAGAAATTGAGGTCGATATATGTATGTCTATATTTTTATGCACATAGTCATTTCATGATAGGAACAATAAGTTATTTATATATATATATATATATATATATATATATATATATAAGATTTATTTTTGTCTTTTACTCCAAAAAAAATAACTCTGTGGGTGGGTCATCCCATCTTCAAGGAATAAGGCTGTATGTAGAAGCATGAATATAAATCTTACAGTGATATATATATATATATATCACTGTAAGATTTATATTCATGCTTCTACATACAGCCTTATTCCTTGAACATGGGACGAACCACCCACAGAGTTATTTTTTTTTGGAGTAAAGACAAAAAGTATAGTGTAACTATTATAGTATTACTATATCTCTTTAACAAGGTAATTTTTATGAAATAAACTGGAGAGTTGGAAATATCCATGCATAATTTATCTTATACCAAGTACATAGATAGGAATAAGGGCTATTACAACCAAACTATTTTTTTTTATCGTAAATGATACTCTAAAACGAAACTAATATTTCAAGAAACCACAAACGTAATTCTAAGAATCAAACTACATACTAGTAATTAAAGAGAGAAAACAATATACATTTTGTAGCCATACATTTCATCATGGATAAACTCACCACAGTAAAATCGAAGGGGCAAAGCAATAGAAATAAGAATAGGTTACAAGACTGAATCTTGAAATATAAACACATGTTATTATTATTTCTAGAGGTAAATGTATAGTCAGATCCATTATCCTAGAAGGAAGAAACCAATCGGTTTTCCATCTAAGTTGACTGTAAATTCTTGGAGTAAAGGTATAACCCTACTATTAACCTCTATTACACAATAACTGGACTTTTGAGTGCCCTTTCCTTTTTATTTAAATTGAAGCTATAGAAATAGCGATACAACCATCTTTGAAATCTGATGAACTTTACTTTGATCATCTACATTACAACTCAGAATCATATCTATGCCAAGGAAGCTAGGGTATTCGCTTAAGAAAAGTAAAGTGGAACCCGAGTACCTTTCTTGTACAAGGTGTTTTCCAACGCCATAGCAGTAACCCTATAAGTCTGCAAAAAGACGAGACGTGTTTCTTTTATTAGTTCCAAATAGAAAACCAATGACTTTTAAATCTTGGATAAGAAAAAAATCTTACAGATAACGAAGGTACCATTTTTTTTTTTAAGTTTTTTTTTTTTATCTCACATGGGCATAAAGTGTTGTCAGTCATAACCCAAGCCGTCGTTACCTGGGGAGGGGATAAGTGAGCTTTAATGACTTGATGGGTACCCTTGCAGCAAAAACAGGGTCCCATCATTAGATTGGTTGCCTTATTATAAAACTCCATTCTCAGGAAAATAGATAAGAAGTAATAACAACACTATAACTTTTGCAAAATCAGAACTGAACAAAAGACCTGCATGATATGCATGTCTCCAGAAAGATTAACAAAGCATCGAACACAAATTTAACTCCCTTATCAAATGCCAGGTTGTGAATGGGTTTTGCACACATACTAGAAAATGGTACCAATATATTACAGACTTAATCAATGTATGTCGTGAATAAACTTGCAAAATAATTAAAGATACACATATACTGGGTGGTAATTACATACTTTCTGAAAGGGGAAAACTACAGTTATCAACCACCCAGTGGGTTGGGAAGGTCTATCATATGGTAGACTTCCTTGAAAATAAAACCCAGTATGACTAGGACCACCGAACGCAAAGAATCCTTATTAAATTCGGAAAGAGTTCTTTCCCTTTTGCCAAACAAAGTATAACACACAGGTTATAGTGTGGGTTCCTTTTATTTTCCTTGCAGGACTTTTTTCTCTCCGCCTTACTAAGTTATCAGTCATGGACATAGGGGAAGAACAACGATAATCCCTATGGGTAAAAAGGATTCCTTATATGCATTAACCCTTATACAATGCCAGATCTCGGTTACTATAAGTCGGGACAAAGAGTCAACTTGCAAAAGATCTGAAAGAAGAGAAATGGTTAAATAAAATAGTAGAGAAATTTTTTTACATGTTCGATAGGACTCATCCAGTTCGTTCTTGGTTACCGTTCTCACTACCGCCAGAATGGTCCTGCCCACAGTGCACACAAAAAAACATAACCCTTACAGTCATCAGTGGAGAAACTTCGTAGAATGGCACAGGCGAAAAGAAGAACATAACCTTGTTTAATAACCAGAACCTAGGTTAGTAGAATATTACCAAAGTGGCAACTGGTTATGTCGTTCCACTAGGTAACATTTTTCCGAACCATCGACATGTTTCAATGGAAGGAAAATAACACGCAGAGTCTCTCAAATGGGATCGACAATGGAATAGTAGGTACGTTGAAAACCCTAATAAGAACCTTAACTACTTGGATAAATGTTGAAGGTACGAAGGATAAGGGAGACATGTGATGAGGGTCAAGTTGGCATTACCATAATGAAGGAAATTTCCAAATGATGGTTTAAATTCACACACATAGAACTACCATTAAATGGTAGGTACAAAGCCTTATTTTCCCTTTTGACAATCGATTGGATTTTCACATCAAGAAATGGAGAACCAAGTATATCCCTTCGAGTCCTGACGAGTGGAAGACTTGTACACCTAAAATTTTTACCATGAACCTATCGTTTGGGAAGGCTCATTGGAGTATTGTCTAGTTAAGTCAAATATCATTACAAGAATTCGTTACTCAACCTCTGTTAAGTAACAGGACCAGAGTCATCACTAAGTCACTTAGTTACTGTTGTGGGGTATAGGCTTGAACCCTGGTGTTATATGTGTATCAGGTAAATTAAATTTACAAAGGGGCAAATCAAAGTAGTCTGATGTACAAAACATAGGAAAAACCTTAATTAAAGAAAGATTTTGGATTGTAATTTCTAAGTCTTTTTACTATATGGGCACTATATACATGGGAATAGGTTTGAGACCAAAGAAACTGTTGAGTCCTTAGTGGTTTATCCTGGCAAGCCTTCTAACCATAGCAAGTTAAATTGGTATAGGAGCGATAATGCATGAGAGGAAGAGTTTAAGTTATCTCATCAATTCAGTGATATAAAGGAATGACCCTTTATTGATAAACATATAAAAATGAAATGGGAGGATTATGTCACATACAATTTTTTTTATTTTTTTTATGGAAAATTTGGGGTTTATTACATATGGTATCAGAGAA
Source organism: Picea glauca (assembly GCA_000966675.3). Taxonomy (NCBI): domain Eukaryota; kingdom Viridiplantae; phylum Streptophyta; class Pinopsida; order Pinales; family Pinaceae; genus Picea; species Picea glauca. The sequence goes on along the minus strand of JZKD02S1159292.1, from coordinate 109,282 downwards.
AAGGTTGTAGCACTTGGACCTTAAACAAGGCCACATTAATTTTTGGCATATATTTCTACTTATGCAAAACTAATAAACCTTTATTTTTACAAACAAAAAATCCTTTATGTTTTGTGTTAATTATGGAAGCCCAAGATGATGCAGAAATCAGAATTGAAGGAAGTTTGAAGCAGAGACCTCTTGGATATCCAAGACAAAATAGTGAAAAAATCTCATCGACGGAAGTGTTGGAAACAATGAGAAATCTTATTGTTGAGCTGTAAGTTTTCAAAGCCGACAATTTGAAACTAAAGAAAGCACAGCAGGAACAACAAGAGATAAATGAAGTCCTATTGTGCAGTATAGTGACAAAGAAAATCCCAAAGGATGATAACAATGAGGAAGAGGTTAGCAAAAGGGCCTCCAAGAACTCTAGTCCTGAAGCAGAAAAAGGAGACAACTCGTCTAAAGGTACACCTTCAGCTAAAGACAAAACAAAAACAGACAAAAAGAGAAAACAAGTAGACCACCTTGAGGGAGAATTTAAGAAAATTAAACCAGCTACCTTTGATGGAGAATCCAGAACAGGAGAGGAATTTGAAGCATGGTTATTTGAAATCAAAACATATTTCCATATATATAACTATTCAAGCAATATGAAGGTCAGAATGGCCATTTACAATCTGAAAGGAAAACCAAGCATTTGGTGGCAAGATATGAAATTAACTAAAGGCTTAAAAGAGAAACTGATGGAATGGTATGACTTTAAGAAATATTTCAAGAAACAATACCTTTCTGAAAGCTACTATGAAAGGAAAATGAAATAATTTTATGAGCTACGACTTGGTCAGATGATGATGGAGGATCTTATAAACAAATTCATGTAACTACTAAGATTCTTGCCTTATATCCAAGAGGACAAGGTAAAAATCCAACGGTTCCTAAGATGTTTACCACAGTCCTACAAGAATAGAATTGAGTTTGACAACCCCAAGTCCTTGAGTGAAGTATTCAGGAAAGCACGAATGTCCTATGACCAATACAAACAACGGGCAGAGTTTCCCAAAGCTTGGAAGGATAAGAAACAAGACCGAATGAACCAGCGAAAGAAGGGATTCCAGCCAGCTCCTTATCAGAATGCAACAAAAAGATTTCCTAGAAAGGATTTTCACTCCATTAATGCAAGTACACAAGGCAGTGGTAAACTGGTAAATCTGGGAACTAAGAAGTTTGGGGATAGTTTATGGGAACTGTTAAAGTGTTGGGAATGTAAAGAACCTCATCTAAGGAGGAACTGTCCATGTTTAAATACAACAAACGAAACCGTTGTTCATAATTTCCAGGAAGCCTCGACAGTGGGTGATGTGGGAAGAAGCCTGCATCGGATAAATGTAGTCGTTGATGGTCGGCAAGCTAACCACCAGTCCTCTATGGTGGAAATCGAAGGTAAAATCAAGAACACTCGAATTTCTATTTTAATTGATCCTGGAGCTATGTTAAGTTATATCACTCCTGGTGTAGTAGAGTCAAATAAACTTAAGAGGATGAAACATGCAAAATCATGGATGGTACAATTAGCAACATGGACTAAAAGAAAATTGGTTGACTTTGTCTCTGATTTTTAATTTAGTTTAGGTGGTCAAAACATCAAAACAAATCTGAATATTTTTCCACTAGGATCTTATGATGTGATTATCGGAATGGATTAGTTGGAAAAGCACAAAGCAATTCTAGATTGTTATACAAAGACACTTAATTATAAAGACGATTATGACACTACTAGAACAACCCAAGGTATACCAAAACCAGTATTAGTTTGACAAGTCATAGTAATGCAATTCAAGAAATGCATGGGAAGGGGTGTCAAGTTTACGCCATCCAAATAACGAATCTGTAAGAAAAAGAAGATAATCCCAACTTGGAAGACTTTGTTGTCCTACGTGAATTCAAAGACGTATTTATTGATGAGATACTAGAATTACCTTCTAGAAGGGAAATAGACTTCGCCATAGACCTGCTACCTGGTTCAACCCCTATCTCGAAGGCACCTTACCGAATGAGTTTACCAGAGTTGACAAAATTAAAAATACAATTGCAGGAGTTATTGGACAAAGAGTATATCAGACCGAGTGTTTCACCATGGGGCGCACCAGTCCTCTTTGTGAAAAAGAAAGACGATACTCTAAGAATATGTATCGATTATAGACAATTGAACAAAATGACTATTAAGAACAAGTACCCCTTACCTAGGATAAATAATCTGTTCGATTAAGTAGGTGGGGCCAAGATCTTTTCGAAGTTGGATTTACGATCTGGTTATAATCAAGTTAGGATAAAAGATGAGGACATAAGGAAAACAACTTTTCGAACAAGATATGGACACTACGAATTCGTAGTCATACCTTTCGGACTCACTAACACACTAGCCATGTTTATGTGTCTAATGAATAGTATTGTCATCCAGTACTTGGACAAGTTCGTACTAGTATTTATCGACGATATTCTAGTCTATTCTAAAACAAAAGAAGAACATGAATAGCACTTAAGGATAGTTCTGCAAACTTTGAGGAAACACAAATTGTACGCCAAATTTGATAAATGTGATTTTTATCAAAAGAAAATACAATACCTAGGACATGTAATTTCCCAGAAGGCATTGCAGTTGACCCTGAGAAAATAAAAGCCATCATGGAATGGCCAGTACCAAAGGATGTAGAGGATATCTGGTCATTCATGGGAATCACCGGGTATTATCACAGATTTATAGAAGGGTTTTCCAAAATAGCCTACCCTATCACGTCAATAAAAAAGAAAGGGACCAAGTTTAATTGGTCACAGAAGTGTCAAGACAGTTTTAACAAGATGAAGGAATTATTGACAATCACACCCATCTTGAAGGTAGTAGACCCAAATAAAGACTTTATCGTTTGTGTTGATGTGAGTAAAGAAGGACTAGGTGGTGTCCTAACTCAAGATGGACACGTTATTTGTTATGAATCCTGGAAATTGAAGGAACACGAGCAAAACTACATCACTCATGACTTAGAGTTGGCAGCAGTAATTGACGCCTTAAAAATGTGGCAGCACTACATTATGGGCATAAAGTTTCTATTATTGATGGATAAGAGCAGTGTGAAATATCTATTTATCCAGCCAGATCTTAATGCAAGGCAAGCAAGGTGGCTATCCTTTTTGAGTGAATTCGACTTTGAGGTAAGACATATTAAAGGTAATAAAAATAAGGTAGCAGATGCCTTCAGAAGAAAAGTCCATGGTTTATTTGAGATAAATGTCAGTAAAGCAGAAAGTGATTTGGAACAAAGAATAAGGACAACATGCATTAACGATGAAAATTACACTAAGATAATGGCAAAATTTCAAAACAGTACCACAAACTCAGATAAACCAGATCTGAGTATCGATAAAAATGGACTATTGTGATTTAAAAATAGACTCTACATACCAGATTCAATAGAGTTAAAGATAATAGTCTTGGACAAAGTGCATAAGAAACTGTATTCTGGCCATCCAGGATACCAAAAAATGATAACAACACTTAGAAAACTATTTTTCTGGCCTAATATGAAGGGTGAAACAACAGAGTACTTGGCTAGGTGCCAAGATTATCAGCAGGTTAAGGCCGGACACCGGCATCCAACCGACCTACTACATCCATTACCAGTACCAGAATGGAAATGGGAGACCATATCGCTAGACTTTATTACAGGTTTGCCTAAAACTCAGAAATAGAATGACTCTGTTATGGTTGTAATTGATAAACTCAGTAAGTTTGTACACTTTATTCCTGTAAAGTCTACTTTTAAAGCTATAAATATCGTTGAAATATTTATGAAAGACATTTTTAGACTGCATGGTATTCCTAAAATGGTGATTTCAGATAGAGACGTAAAATTTACATCTTCTTTTTGGAAATAATTATTTGCAGGGCTAAATACTAATTTAAATTTCAGTACGAGTTATCATCCACAAATGGATGGAAAAACTAAGAGAATGAATCAAATAGTGGAGGATATGCTCCACATGTATGTAAGAACAAAACCAAGCAAGTGGGAAGACTGCCTACACTTGGTAGAATTTGCATATAACAATGGGTACCAAACTTCGGCTAGGTTAAGCCCCTTCCAGGTACTATATGGAATAAATTGTACAACTCCAATTAGCTGGGACAACCCGGCTAACAGACTTATGGTTGGACCAAAGATGCTCCAAGAAATGGAAAGTATGGTAAGAAAAGTACAATATAACTTGAAAGAGGCACAGGACAGACATAAAAGTTATGTGGACCAGAAAAGAAGACACTTGGAGTTTCAAGTGGGAGATCATGTTTACTTAAAAGTTAAATATCGAAAGAGTTCACTAAAACTTGGGAATTGTGCCAAGTTGGCACCCAGGTTTTGTGGGCCCTTCAAGATATTAGCTCGAATTGGACCCGTAGCATACCAACTTGCACTTCCAGCTAATCTAAAAATTCATAACGTATTTCATGTTTCCTTGTTGAAAAATTATATTCATGATACTACTCACATGATCTAATGGAACTTGGTGCAGGGGGAACCAGAAGGTGAGTTCCAAGAAGAACCCCTGCGCATTCTAGACCAGAGAGAAATGACACTTCGAAACAGAGTTGTCGCTCAGGTAAAGGTGCAATGGAAGCACTTTAGTCCTGAGGAGGCCACTTGGGAGTTGGAGGGGGATTTGAAGAAATATCATCCAATCCTGTTCCAAGAAAGGGACGAACACCGAGGACAGTGTTTTATTGAAGGGGGAAAGGATGTGACATCCCCAAAAATAAATTATTTTTGAAATTCACAAATTGTAAGAAAATTATTCTATTTTTGGTAAAATTCAAATTTGGAATTGTTTTTCCATTTATGGCAATTCCGAATTTTGAATTTGATAAATTGTAATTAATTATTATGATTGTTGGGCAGAAACTGGATTTGACCCAACTAACTATTTGACTATGACACTTGTATGTAAACATAATATTTTATAATTATTGCAGGAGGACAAATGGAACAGCCATGTTAAAATCAGTTGACCATGACTCCATGAGTGGGGAACATGTTGGAACTAACTCAGGGTTGATTGTTACAAGTGGAAAATAAGGGATTTGGCCATTAGCAGCCCCTGAAAATCAGGGATTTAGAAAGTTGCAAAAATTCCCAAGGGAGGGAAAAAGACCTAGGCAAAAATATTGTTTTGATAAATAGCATATGTGAGGAGGCAGGATGTTGCCTAGTATGTGGGAAAAGAGTGTACTATTTTTCTTGTTGTTATGAACACTACTGATTGAGTGTGAGGCAAGAGGAGTCTGCTGAAAATGGAAGACATTGTTGAGGAGGAGTTTCTGGGTTAGCCCTCATGGACTCATGGTCAGGCTAAGGGGTGAATAGGACAAGTGATTTGGTTGCCCTATTATACGGTTGGGTGGAACGTGGTTGTTCCATTTGTTGTTTCGGCAAACTTTTTTCAGATATGTCTATCTACCCCTACTCTGTTCAATGTTAATGGAATTATTGATTGATAGAATGCAGTAATGTAAATCTAGGCGAACTATTCAACTTATAAAAGAAAAATGGGATCTCTTGCAAATGGGATGAACTGTAGGATAGAGATTATAGTTTTAACTATAGGTGTCGATCAAAACTTTCTTTACATCATGGTTAAGCATGGAATTTATTTATGGAAATTTTCAGAAATGCATCTGTATTAAAAGAACAGTGTTCAACCGGTGCTGAGAATCCCTACTATTTATGTACTGTGCATGAATTATAATATTTATTTCCTGTATATTATGTCATCTATGAATATGTTAAAAGAGTTTTTTTTTTTTTGAAAGAGAAATTTAGCTCTATATATGTATATCTATATTTTTATGCATATATATA
>JZKD02S1159292.1:60604-103166 GCA_000966675.3 Picea glauca | reverse complement strand
AACAAGGTATTTTTTATAAAATAAACTGGAGAGTTGGAAAGATCCATGCATAATTTATCTTATACCAGGTACACAGACATGAATAAAGGCTATTACAACCAGACTGTTTTTTTTTATCGTAAACGATATTCTGAAACGAAACTGATATTTCAAGCAACGACAAATGGAATTCTGAGAATCAAACTACATACTAGTAATTAAAGAGAGAAAACAATATACATTTTGTATCCATACATTTCGTCACAGATAAACTCACCACAGTAAAATCGAAGGGGCAGAGTAATAGAAATAAACATAGGTTACAAGACATAATCTTGATATATAAACACATGTTACTATTATTTCTAGAGGTAAATGTATAGTCAAATCCATTATCTTGGAAGGAAGAAACCAATCGGTTTTCCATCTAAGTCGACTGTAAATTCTTGGAGTAAAGGTATAACCCTACTATTAACCTCTATTACACAGTAACTAGAATTTTGAGTGCGCTTTCCCTTTTATTTAAATTGAAGCTATAGAAATAGCGATACAACCATCTTTGAAATCTAATGAACTTCACTTTGATAATCTACATTACAATTCAGAATCCTATCTATGTCGAGGAAGCTAGGGTATTCTCTTAAGAGCAGTAAAGTGGAACCCGAGTACCTTTCTTGTACATGGCGTGGTCCAACGCCATCGTAGTAACCCTGTAAGTCTGCAAAAAAGATGAGACATGTTTCTTTTATTAGTTCCAAATAGAAAACAAATGACTTTTAAATCTTGGATAGGAAAAAGATCTTACAGATAACGAAGGTACCATTTTTTTTTTAAAAGAAAACAAAAACCTATCTCGCATGGCCATAAAGTGTTTCCAGTCATAACTCGAGTCGTTGATACCCGGGGAGGGGAGAAGTGAGCTTAAATGACCTGATGGGTACCCTCGCAGCAAAAACAGGGTCCCATCATTAGATTGTTTACCTTATTATAAAACACAATTCTCAGGAAAATAGATAAGAAGTAATAACAACACTATAAATTTTCCAAAATCAGAATTGAACAAAAGACCTGCATGATATGCATGTCTCCAGAAAAATTAACAAAGCAATGAACACAGATTTAACTCCCTTATCAAATTCTAGGTTGCGAATGGGTTTTGCACACATACTAGAAAATGGTACCAATATATTACAGACTTAATCAATTTATGTCGTGAATAAACTTGCAAAATAATTAAAGATACACATATACTGGGTGGTAATTACATACTTTGTGAAAGGGGAAAACTACATTTATCAACCAACCAGTGGGTTGGGAAGGTCTACCAGATGTTAGACTTCCTTGAAAATAAAACCCGGTATGACCAGGTCCACTGAACGCAAAGAATCCTTACAAAATTTGGAAAGAGTTCTTTCCCTTTTGCCTAACAAAGTATAACACACAGGTTATAGTGTAGGTTCCTTTTCTTTACCCTACAGGACTTTTTTCTCACTGCCTTACTAAGTTATCAGTCATGGACTTAGGGGAATAACAACGATAATCCCTATGGGTAACAAGGATGCCTTATACGCATTAACCCTTATACAATGCCAGAGATGGGTTACTATAAGTCAGGATGAAGAGGCGACTTGCAGAGGATCTTAAAAAAGAGAAATGGTTAGATAAAATAGTAGCGAAACATTGTTACTTTTTCGATAGGAGTCATCCAGTTCATTCCTGGTTACAGTTCTCACTACCGCCGGAATGGTCCTGCCCACAGTGCACACACGAAACCAGAACCCTTACAGTCATCAGTGGAGAAACTTCATAGAATGGCACAGGTGAAAAGAAGAACATAAGCATTTTTAATAACCAGAACCTAGGTTAGTAGAAGCTTACCAGAGTGACAACTGGTTATGTTGTTCCACTGGGTAACGTTTTTCCGAACCATCGACATGTTTAAATGGAAGGAAAATAACACGCAGAGTCTCTCGAAAGGGCTCGATAATGGAATAGTGGGTACGCTGAAAACCCTAATAAGAACCTTAACTACTCGAATAAATGTCGAAGGTATGAAGGACGAGGGAGACATGTGATGAGGGCCGAGTTGGCATTATCGTAATGGAAGAAATTGCCAGATGATGGTTTAAATTCACACACATATAATTACCATTAAATGGTAGGTACGAAGCCTTATTTTCCCTTCTGGTAGTTGAATGGATTTTCACATCAAGAAATGGAGTACCAAGTATATCCCTTCGAGTCCCAACGAGTGGAATACTCGTACACCTCAACTGTAATTTTTACCATGAAACTATCTTTCGGGAAGGCTCATTGAAGTATTGTCTAGTTAAGTCAAAGATTGTTACAAGAATTCGTTACTAAACCTCTGTTAAGTAACAGGACCGGAGTCATCAATAAGTCACTTAGTTACCGTTGTGGGGTTTAGGCTCGAACCCTGGTCTTATATGCGTATCGGGTGAATTAAATTTACAAAGGGGCAAATCAAAGTAGTCTGATGTACAAAACATAGGAAAACCCTTAATTAAAGAAAGATTTTGGATTGTAAGTTTTAAGTCGTTTTACTATATGGGCACTATATACATGGGAATAGGTTTGAGACCATAGAAAATTTTAAGTCATTAGTGGTTTATCCTGGCAAGACTTCTAACCATAGAAAGTTAAATTGGTATAGGAGTGATAATGCGTGAGAGGAAGAGTTTAAGTTATCTCATCAATTCGGTAATAGAAAGGAAGGACCCTTTATTGATAAATAAATAGAAATGAAATGGGAGGATTATGTCACATACAAAAAAAATAAAAATTATGGAAAATTTGGGGTTTATTACATATCTAGACTCTAAATACCATTCTATGTGTACACATTTTCTCTCATCTTTATTCCTTTCTTATCTTAAATTCCAATTTGGCATTTTCTTGCACACATGTGTACTAAATCAAATCTTTAGGTTTATTTCATTTTACTTAATTCTGAAACTGATTTACCTCATTCCTTTTTCATTTAGTTTAGTCTCCTTACAAGAACTTAGACTTAGGCTTAATTTTTTTTTTTAATAGGCTTATACTTTCATTTGGGATTTACAATTAATAAATTCATTCTTTAAATAATTAATTAAATCCGACAAGGCCTAAAGTTTTTTCAAGGTTTAATTATTCTCTCAAGGTTTTCTAGGCCACCTAGATTCATCAAATCAAGCTTTATTTACACAACATTCCCTTCAATATGAAACTCCGTGCTCCAAGGGTGCCACTCGCCTTTGTCTGGTTTTGTTAGTTTTTCCAACCCTTGCAATCAACACTCCACTTGGTTCACCTTGTGAGAGACTAAGGGATTCTAAGGAATAAGGACTCTACCTTATTGTGCGCCCTTTAGAAATATTCTTTAGCGACTATCCCATACTACCCTCACAACAGCATGGACCTCTCGAACTAGGTAATCGTTAACCTATAATTCAAGCCACTGTGGGAGTGCTAGTAGGCTGTGACAGGGACTCTGTCACACCTCTCCCTCAATGTCTGGTTTTCTTTCCATGGTCCCTTTACTCCTTCTGTGAGTCAAATTATAAAGCATCATCAACCTGCATCCATTGACAAAACATTGTCAATGATCCATATACGAAATCATACTATAATCAATCATTTGTCACATATGCATAAATGAAATAATCAAACCAATACAATCCACTCCTTGACTCAATCCAAAGTCTAAGGGGTCCATTGATGCCATCAACATCTATAATTTGTCATGTGTACTACACACTCAGGTAACTCGTCAATAACATCTTTCATTACATATATCAAGTAACAATAAATAACAACCCATCAACATCATCATGAAAATCCATAGTCGAAACATATAACATTGTACTATAACCGGATCACTTGCACGCAAGTGTCCTCAAAGTATAAGTCGATAACATCTTCTCAGTAGAGAGGGATGTTACATACACCCCCTCTTCTTTTAAACTTCATCCCGAAGTTGTACAATATATAAAATGTAGTAAATAAAATTATCTGACAATATCTATATGTCTAATCTATCAAAAAAGTAAGGAAATTTCGGATGCATATCATATGTGTCCTCCCAGGTAGCCAAGTGTGGACTATAATTGTCCCACTAGACCTTGAATTGGTCGAAAATTTGACGTCGTAGCCATCAAATGTGATGGTTCAGCATGTGTATTTTCTCTGCCATGAGAGAACCCTCGTTCGACACCTCCAAAGAATTCATGCCAATCACATGTGTAGGATCACTAAAATAATGTCTCAAAATAGATACATGAAAAACATCATGCATATGCCTCAAAGAATCAAGCAAGGCTAATCGATAAGCCACTGGTCCTTTCTTTTCCACAACTTCAAAAGGTCCCACAAACTTAGGAGATATTTTATCACCCCTTCCAAACTTTATTGAACTCTTGTGTGGTTTCACTCGCAAGAAAACTTGGTCGCCAACTTCATAACTACAGTCAACGCGATGTGCGTCAGCATAACTCTTTTTCTGATCTTGCGCTTATTTAATTCTCTGTCTTATTGATTTCATTTGTTATTCCATTTCTTGGATTATTTCTAGTCCTACCAGGACCCTATCCTCAAGTTGATCCCATCTCAATGGCATCTGACACAGTCATCCATAAAGAAACTAAAACAGTGTCATCTTGATGGTACTTTGACAACTGTTTTTGTACGCAAACTCTACTAGTGGAAATAAATATTCCTAACGTTTATGTTGGTCCATCACATACATATGCAACATATCTCCCAAGATTTGGTTCTTTCTTTTTGTCTTCCCTTCTGTCTCACAGTGATATGATGTACTAAAGTTCAGTTGTGTTCTCAAAGCCTCTTGGAAATTGGTCCAAAATTGTCTTTTAAACATCGATCCTCTATCGGATATGCTCATTGTTGGTACACCATCTAAACTTACAATATCATTGACAAAAACTCTGGCTATTTCTGGCACCTAATACATCGTACATACAGGAATAAAATGAGCACTCTTTGTTAGAGTGTCAATTACCAAGAAAATTGAGTCGTGTCTCCTTGTCGTCAGTGGAAATCCAACTATAAAGTCCATCAAAATGACCTCCCATTTTGATTCCAAAATAATGTGTGGTTGTAGTAATCCTGTCGGATGTGTATGTTCATCTTCCACTTGCTAACATTCTAGACATCTTTCCACGTAACCAACTATGTCTTCTTACATTCCCTTCCAGATGAATAAAGGGTTAAGATATGCCTTCATCTTAGGGACTCCCAGATGAGCCATGTACACTTCTCTATGAGCTTCACTCAAGATCAAATTTCTTAGTTCATCATTAGGTGGTGCGTAAATCCTTCCGTTAAATATCAACAATCTTTGAGCCCTATTTTTCAGCTTTCATGATTTCTTGTTCGAGACATGTTTTTGCGACATGTATTACGACCACCTAGAGATGAATTTAAAGAAACCGAGAGAGATTTGTATTTATAGAGATATTATATACAAAAACCTCTCTTAGTTTCTAAAAATATTATTTTATCAATGATATACGATTCCATCTTTAACGCCTATTTTCCCAGTTTGTTGCGCATTCCACTGCATTTTTGTTGTAGGTTACTATTGCATAACAGACTTGTTGTGCAGGGGCGATAGAGTGTCGAGAAATGAAAATGATGACTCATAACAACCATATGGTCTAATTTTTATCATGATCAATTACTGTAAATAATATTTCGGTTACGACTATGATTTGCCAAAGTCGGGTTTTCTGCTTTTAGTGAATCCGTTGAAGTTATTGTTCTCTTTCAAAGAAAACAGATCCATGATTCTAGGAGGGAGTAGTTTGGCCCTAGAAGCCAAGGGTGACATTATATTTTTGTATATGGGGATCATTTTCAGGTAAACAGGGTTGGTTGGCAAATGTGGTAGACAACAACTATTGTATGTAATCTGAGTTTTGACCATAATTTAATGCAAAGGTCTTGTAACTTGACGAAAATATTCTAGTTGCAACAATTGGATGTATTGTTCTTTCTTTATCTGTGTATGTGCTTCCTGCTATATTTATTTCATATCTTTTTCTTTCTATTTCGGAACGAATTTTAGAACCTACGGATTCATTGTACAACGCCCCTTGTTCGTGCCACTTAGACAAAAGGTTTTCTTCTAAAGCTAACTCTGAATTCGCCCCGCAGTGGCACTCCGAGTTACTTCCTGTATTTTATCCCGCCACACATTACGATTTTGCACTGAAGGTTGTTGCTCACCTAGCCTTATCCTCTCGAGTCCAGTCACTAATTCATGTGTCCCGTATTTTCCTTAGACCGACCCCATAGCCCAAGTCTTACTTTCCTGCGCCAATATAACTAGAACCCATTATATCATAGGTGTTAAATCTAGCCATTTTTTTCAAAGTCATATCCTGTGCAGGGACAGCGCAATTTTCGAGAGAGCCCTCTCCAGATCCAAAAGGCTAGTTTCGGGTTGCAAAGTTGGTCGAAAAAATTACCTTCGTCATCTGTTTATCAACCGAACAGATTTACAGAGTGCTAACATTATGGCGTCGTTGTCAGGGATGGAATTGAATGAAACTTTTCGAGGGAAGAATGACATTGTTGCAGTTTTAAGTTTTAAGAGCAAAAGACACTTAGGCACATATTAGCTATATTTCTGCTCTGATGACTCCACACATCAGAAAATCAATTTCAAGGTGATTCCACTGGCAGAAGAATCCAGAGATAAAGTTTCATGGTGACTCCAATCAAGATTCAAATGTGATTCAAAGACTCCACTAGAGAATGATACCTGTTGACAAAGATATGGAAGAGCAGTATGGAAAAATAAGGTACTCGAGCTTAAGTTTAGTTCAAGAAGTACTTTTTTGTTTTATCAATATATTCTTGTCCATTGCTGAGTTTTTCAAAAGAATATTTCTTCACTTACTACGTTCAAATGAATCCCAGAGATCTACCCTTATATATCCTTCATTGCAAACTGTAGGTATACCTCCTTCTTGTATAGTCGATATTCACCAAGCTCCTTCCTCTGAACCATATGATATTCATGATCATTCTTGTGAGCTTAATGAAACCAAATTTGATCTTGTACCTTCTGTTCTTAATATTGTACCCTCCAAGATTCAAGAAAGATACAATCCTCTTAAATTGCCTTCCATCCTTCATGACTTTCCTCTGAAACATTAGAAGTACCTTCCTAGGTTCGATGGAGAGCTCGATGGACATTCAGCTGAAAAACATATTCAAATCTTTGAGCATTTTATAGAACTTTTTGATATTGAACATGATGATGTGTCAATGAGGGCCTTTTATCATTCCTTACAAGGAGATGCCAAAGCATGGTTCAGACATTTGCATCCTCATTCGATTAGCTTGTGGGATGAATTGAGGGAATATTTCCGTAGATTTTGGGGCGAGAGAAAGTCATGGAATCTACTCCTTTCAGATTTTTATGCCATGAGAAGAATGAAAGATGAAACCATCTCAAATTTCAGTAGAAGATTTGCTAGTATTTATTATAAAATTCCTAAAGAAGTCCAACCTCCTGAAGTCCATGCCATGCTCCATTATGTAACAACCTTTCAATCAGAATTATCTTTTATTCTAATGGAGAGGAAGTCTATGTCTTTGCATCAGATGTTTAATAATGCTCAAGAAGTGGAAGACAATATTCAAGCATGTAAGGAGATACAAAATCATATTTTGAATGAGAAGTTGAAAGCTAAAGAACATGAGATTGTGCATAAACAAGAAGCTGATTTACATCCTGATCTTTGTCATCATGAGCAAGAAACTGATTGTTTTATGTATTCATTTGTAGATAGACAAGAAGATGAATTTGCAAATCATCTTGTTGAAGAGCAGGTTGATGCTCCAAGATTTTCATTGTTAGATGACATTGCAGATGTTGTTGATTTTCCTATATATGATGAATATGGTGATGATTATGATGTTGAATTCGTATAACAACCAACTGCATGTTCTCTATCAGAAAATATTCCTTTTAAACAATGTAATGAGAGAAATCAGCTTACATATCACAGTTATAAAGAAGAAAGTATTGAATCAGCTGAAGGAAATTCTTTACCTTTATTCTTTTCTTCATTTAAATTGTTGAAAGAAAATTCTTAGATCATCATTGAAGCAAAGGAATGTGTGTTGATGCCAAATCACACTAATTCACTGGAACAAACTAACAAGAAATTGCAACAATATTCTCATGTGTTTGATGACCCTGTTACTTTTTATGTAGGAGGTCTTGTTAGTTCAAAATTGTAGCCATTGGTGGAATATGAATCTGAAAATGAGTATGTTCAACAATCCAAAAAAATTGAAAAATGTGCATATGAAAGCACTGAAGAAAATGAAGAAATTTTTGGATTAGATGAAATAACTTTGCCATTGTGTTTTGCATCTTTCGAATTGTTGAAGAAAAATGTTTATAATGTTTCAAATCAGAAATCCTATAGCCATGATGTTGAATATGAAGAAAGTCGTGGACCTGTAAATGAAAACTGTCTTCCATTATGTTTTTCTTCATTTGAATTGTTGAAAGTAAATCATGAGATAAAAGAGGAAGCAATGAAGTCTGATTGCATTCACAATGACATTGTTTTACATGAGAAAATTGTTATCAACGAAGAGGACCAACAACCTTCTCATACTTTTAATGACCCTGTTGTTGATTACATGGAAAGTTGTTTCAGTTCATATTTGCAGTCTGTGATCAACTACCATCTTGGAAATAAATACGATGGTAAATCAACATCAGTGTTAAATATGGATTGCTTGCCACTAGGGGTTTCATTTCAGCCAACATTGTCTTATGATTTAGAAGATTGTTATTTCCAGCAGTCTCAACATATTTTTCATCCTTTTGTGGTAATCAACAAGTTGAATTACATGAAAACAAGGATGCAGTGGAAGGGGTGAAACATGATTGTTGATTTAAGTATGTTCTGGAGGATCCATTTGTAGTTTTGTTGGAGGTGGAAAACAGTCCCAATACTTTTAATTTTTTGAGATTTGAATTTATAGATCAATTTTTGAATGGCTTATCAGTAAACAGGCTTTGGAGCAAGCATGTGAAAAGAAAGAAAAAAGTGGATAAAGTTCTTGCATGGTTGCATTGGCATTTTTATTTCACTTAATTGACATCTTTTTCAGTAGTTAGGGTAGGTAGGAGTGCGAATAAGCTCGGTACTACGAGAATTTCTCTTAGCAATCTATAGTTTTCATCTTCATCTTAGTTTCATATTTCATTTTGGATCATATATAGTTTTGGGTTTTCAGCAGATGCAGGTTACAAGTTACATTTGGAAAGTTGAGTTTGGGAGAAGCCCAATGGATTAGCACCTAGTCTACTATTCTTTTCTACCTCACAGGGAGAATAGCATCCCTGTTGGAGCCAGTTGTTAGCACCATGATTTTAATAGTTAAGGTTATAGGTTTGTCAAAAATTTGCAAAGTCATGCATGTTAGCACCCATATTATTTTTATGACTGGAAACATCTAACATCTCCAAGGGTCAGTTTCAAAAGGAAGCTTATCATTTATTTGTTCCATTTCCATTTGCAACTGCGCAGTGCAAAATTTGCTACGCATCGCGTAGTGGATTCTGTCGCGCATAGGATGTTTTCGTGCATGGGATTTTGTTGCGCATATGATTTTGACGAGCAGAGGATGTCATCGCCCAGTGCATTTCATCGCACAATGTATTTTCCTGCGCATGGGCTACAAGTCGCATTGTGAAAAAGATTAGTTTAGCGGTCAACTTCAAGATCAATTTCTGACCAACTGGGGAGGAATTTTGAAAATCCCCAAGAGGTTTTTGTCAAGGACAAACCAAATAATAAAAAACTCTCTCATATTTTCAAAATGTGTCATGGATTGGGAGATTCAAAGGAATAATTGAGCCCTATTTTTCATCTTTCATGATTTCCTGTCCGAGACATGTTTTTGCGACACATATTATGACCACCTGGAGATGAATTTAAAGACACCGAGAGAGTTTTTTATTTAAAATGAGATTAAATAAAAAAAAATCTCTCAATTTATAAAACTAGTTTTGTATCAGTGAGATACAATGTCATCTTTAACGCTTATTTTCCCAGTTTTTTGCGCATTCGCTATGTTTTTGTTGTAGGTTACTTTTGCATAGCAGACATGCTGTGCAGGGGAAACATAGTGTCTAGCAGTGAAAATGATGACTCATAACAACCATATGGTCTAATTTTGATCATGATCAATTATTGTAAAGAATATTTCAGTTACGACTATGATTTGCCAAAGTCGGGTTTTCTATTTTTAGTGAATCCGTTGAAGTTATTGTTCTCTTTCAAAGAAAATAGTTCCATGATTCTAGGAGGGAGTAGTTCGACCCTAGAAGATAGGGGTGACATTAGATTTATGTATATGGGGATCATTTTCAAGTAAACAGGGTTGGTTGGAAAATGTGGTAGACAACAACTATTGTATGTAATCTGAGTTTTGACCGAAATTTAATGCAAAGGTCCTATAACTTGACGAAAAGATTCTAGTTGCAACAGTTGGATGTATTGTGATTTATTTATCTCCGTATGTTCTTCATGTTATATTTATTTCATATATTTTTTCGTCTATTTTGGAACAAATTTTTGAATCTGCAGATTCATTGTACATCACCCCTTGTTTGCACCACTTAGACAAAATGTTTTCTTCTAAATCTAACTCTAAATTCGCCCACAACGACACTCTAAGTTACTTGTTGTATTTTCTTCCGCCACACATTACGGTTTTACACTGAAGGTTGTTTCTCGCCTAGCCTTATCCTCTCGAGTCCAGTTACTGACTCATTTGTCCCGTCTTTTCCTCATGCTGACCCCATAGCCCAAGTCTTAATTTCCTGTGCCAATATAACCAGAACATATTATATCATAGGTGTTAAATATAGAGATTGTTTTCAAAGTCATATCATGCGTGGGCACCGCACCATTTTCGAGAGAGCCCTCTCCATATTCGAAAGGCTAGTTTCAGGTCTCAAAGTTCGTAAAAAAAGTTACCTTCGTCGTCTGTTTATCATCCAAACATATTTACAGAGTGATAACAATACCAATCATCGTTGATCTGTATAATTAGAATCTTTTCTCGAAGATTTTTCTGAAGAGGTATTACCGAGAATATGCATGGTCTTCCTCTCAATGCATCTACCACTCTATTCACCATACCTTTTATGTAAGTAACCTTGAAATTGTATTCTCTAAGTAATTATGACCAACGCCTTTGTTGCACATTCAAGTCACTCTGTGTAAATATATGTTGTAATCCACAATTATTTTTCTTTAATTCAAATTTCCATCCAATAAGATAGTGTATCCAAACCCTTAAGGCATATACAATTTCCAATAACTCTAAGTCATCAATTGTGTAGTTCTCCTCATGCTTTCTCAATTTCCTTGAAATATAAGTGATCACTCGACCGTGTTGCATCAAGACTCCACCTAAGACTTCCTTGGATGCGTCTGTGCATACCAAGAATTCCTTGTCCATGTAGAGGAATTTTAGTATCGATATTGTCGTCAACACCTCCTTCAGCCTTTAAAATGATTCTGTGCATTTCTTAGTCCATACAAACTTCTTGTTTTTCTTTCTCAATTCTGTGATCGGATTTGCTATCTTCGAAAAACCTTCAACGAGTTGTCGGTGATATCCAGCTAAACCCATAAAGCCTCATACTTCTTGTACGTTTTTCGGTGTAGGACATTCCATAATAGCCTCTAATTTCCCTGGATATACAGTGATACCTTCCCCAGATATGATATGTCCCAAGCAATGAATCTTCGATTGGTAAAAGAACATTTTGATAGTTTCCCATATAATTTATTTTCTTGTAGACTGTGTACTATCAATATTAAATGTTCATCATGTTCTCATTTAGTCTGAAAATAAATCAATATGTCATCAATAAATACTTGAAAAAACTTTTCCAAGTATTCATGAAACACCCCTTTTATCAAGTTCATGAATACCCCCTGGGCGTTTCTCAGTCCGAACGATAAAAATGTAAATGCATAGTGTCTGAATGTCGTCTTAGATGCAATTTTAGGGATAAATTCCTCTTTAATTTGTAACTGGTGATATCCCAATCTCAAGACAATATTTGAAAACACAATCGCTCCTTTCATCTGATCAAACAAATCATCTAATCTTGGTAACGAATACTGGTTCTTGATCATCAATTTTATCAATTGACGATAGTCAATACAAAGCCTCCATGATTCATCCTTCCTTCTTATGAAAACCACTCGTGCACCCCAAGGTGACACACTTGGACGTATAAGTCCCATGTCCAACAATTCCTTCAATTGCATTTTCAACCCTTGTAACTCAGGCGCCGACATCTGACATGGCGTTCTTGCTATCAGTTCAGTTCCAGGTTTCAATTCGATTGTAAACTCCAACCCTCTCTCAGGAAACAAACCTGGTAACTCTTCTAGAAACACATCTACAAACTCTCATACTACTAGAAGGTTTTATAATCCTTCTTCCTCTCCTTTTTCATTTAGCACTAAGATTTCATATAACTTACATCCATTGCACATACTCTTCTGTAGCTATGGGGAAGAATATAAATTTCAAGGCCACTACCTAGTTTCTTTCTTCGATCATCTTATTCTTTCCCAGATCATTTGTCAAACTTAACCATTTCATTCACAGTTATGTATCAAATCATGCGATTTTAGCCAGTCCCAACTAGTCATTACTTCATATGATCCTAAGATCATGACGTAAGGTCTACCTTTATTACAAAATTTCCCAAGTTAATACTATAATCAAAATATTTTCCCGATTGTTCAGCTCTTCCTTCACTATGAGGACCTTCTAAACTGCATCGTGTAACATTTGAGGCATTAGGATCCTCACTTTTTCTTGAAGGTTGGAGATGAGGTCGAACACAAAATTGTTGACCTTTAACCTTTTTGTGTTCAGATGTGTGGCATCCTAAGTAGCTCCATGGATATGGCCTCATACTCTGGCACCATACGACCACCTTGTCATAAGGCGTTGAACTCATTAAGTTGACACTCAATGAATTCCTATGACAAAAACCTCTCCCGGAACCTTTCCTCGAACAGTTCCCATGACAAATATTCAATGATCATGTTTAGTTGAGGTAGGAGTTCCTTCAACCATAGGAAAGTACTCCCTTTCAGTTGAAATACTATTATGTAGACCTTCATGTTGGAGGTGTAATCACGAAGTGCAAAGCACATCGCCATATTATCCAACCGTACCTTGACGACTAAGTCGTTCGTGGCTCTCATGAGCTCGAAACTTAACTTTCTCGAGCTCCCTGAGTACACTACTGCTAAATGCTAGAGGGCATTGTGAACCATTATTTGGTCTAGATGTCCTGCCCTCATATTGATCAAGACGATTGATCAAAGCCTCTAACATCCTCTGAAAGGATCGCATCATCCCTACCATATTTCCCACATCGACCTGCTCCTCCTTAGCAGTCTACTCATCCTTCTAAGGATTAGATTCCTCTAGCATGGATACACTCGGAGGAGGTATACATCGTCTCCCTATACCATGATGTTGACTCATCTAATGTTCTCTAACCATGATTATCGCATGGACAATTTCAAAACTTATTAGTGATATGATTTTAATCAAAAGTTTAACACAGTGGAAGAAGTAATGGTCCAATTTCACAGGTTTGAACCTTTCTCTGATACCATATGTAACATCCTTTTTGTTACAATAACAGTTAGTGATGTAAAAATAGTTAAATACTTTTTTTTTAAACAATCATTAATATAAGTAACATTTGTCTCGACATAAATTAATAACTACTCAATCAATTTCATCACATTCAACATAAGGAAACATCACTATTATTCAATCAACCATATCTCAAAATGATTACATAAGGAAACTACCCTCCCAACCTATCCTGCATGGTTAGGACCTCCAAGACACATAATCAATGCTCAAGTATAGGATTCATCCAATTGATTTTGACTATTTAAGGTCTCGGGACTGGCGATTTTTTTGAGGAACAAGGAAGTATCTAAATCCCATTAATTCAATCATACACCACCATTCAAGACTAGAATCATCAACATACTTAATCATCAAATCATTATAGTGAAAATAATAATCTACTCTACTTAATAAATCCTTCAAGCAATGCTTACGTGTAATTTAGAATAGGAAATTAATACATAAATATTAATAAAAACCCCATTAGTATATGTACAATCTTAGGAGTGGGAAGAGATCTAATTCAATCTTCATTAGTATCTTGTCAAGTCGGGCTCAATTCAGGTCAAGCATCAATCAAGTTTTCACCATTTACAATAAATACAACTTCTATGTGACTCAACCATGTACCTTACTAACATGATATATCTTAAATAAGAATTCAGAGGTGCTTCAGATACTAGTTACACTTCCAATCATAAAATCCCATAAGAAGATTTAATGTCTTCCTTAAGTACCACATACGGAATTCAATACCACTTTAAGTATCATATTTAACTATAAGAAATCAATCATAATTAACAATTAATAAGAAGTCTATTGCTTTCATATCCATTTTAAAATAACAAAGAGGTTCAATCATAACAAGCAATATGAAAAGATTCCCACACTACCTTACATTCCATTGCAGGAACTATAAGAAGTTCAAACCCATAATTTAAGAATTAGATAAGATAAATTCTATGATATATTACATATCCATATATAAGGATAATTTTAAGAAGATCATGTTTTATTTAAACAATAAAATGAAGAACCCAAAGTTGACTTATAAACCCAATTAAAAGGACTAAAGGAAACCCAAAAATAATATAAGAATCCAATGACAACTTACAATTCCATTCAAAGGTATTGAGGAAGACCAAATATTATTTCAACCATATATAAGGATGCAATTTCTATCTTAAGAATTCATTAAAGGAGTTAAGGGAAGACCAACTATAATAAGTAAATGATAGAAGTCAACTACCTTACGTATCCATTTAAGAGAATAAAGAGAGACCCAAGTCCTTTGACAATATATAAAGAACTCAATACTAATTTACAATCCATTTAAGAGTTAAGAAAATCAAAGTCTTATTAAACCATAAATAAATCACTCACATGCTAACTTATAAATCCATTAAAATCTTAGGAAGACAAATTTAAATTGACCATAAATAATTAATATTCAGAGGCTAAATCACATATCCATAGTAAGGAACAAGGAGTTATGGGATCTATCCCAGACCCTGATTCGGTGTGCAGAAAAATATGAAATTCATTCCAGAACTCAATCTGGCCCTCCATCCGACACTTAATCTGACCCTCCATATGGACCTGGAAACATAACTAATTTATGAAAAAAATGAATTTAAAAATTTACAAGCAGCGAATCGATTTCAAAACGGTTAATCCTTAAGGAAAGGACCCTAAATAATGTAGAGGCACTCAAGAAGGTCAAGTTATTTTTTGTTGCCCCAAATTCATTCCAGGAATTATAATACTTCGAAATTAAAATTCAAAAATTAAACATAAACATAACATAAATTGCTCAATTAAATTATGGGATTGTATTCTAAAGACAACAAGGGAAATACCACAATTACAGAGTTGCAATCCTTGACAACAATAACTAAAGAAAAAAATTCAGAAGCTTCTATGGTGAACCAATAGAACACCCAATATGGATTTATAAAATTTAATACATCGAAAGAGGAGTTTAACACTCAAAAGGTAAATTTTTGGTTTATTCAAAAGATCGGGCAACAGTCACACAGAGTTACAAAATTACAAATCGCAGAAAAATTAAAGCATGGAATTCAACTCGGATTTAGATTTATACCAAACAAGGGGAATTTGCCCAACATTGACTCATGGACTTGCATTTAATAAGTAAATCCACCTATCATTTTTCTATTGAAATCAGAACTTAGAATATAACCGTACATGATTTTACTTTTCTCAAATTCCAATCGAAATTTGAGAACAAGCATCAAGAATTAAAACTACACAGTCACCAATTCGACCCAATAACATGTAGAAAGTAATTAGCCTCAATATAGTCATTGAATCAGTGCACAACCCAATCTGACACTCAATCCAGTCTTGGATCTGGCACCTAATCCGACCCTTGTTCTGACCCTTGATACATAACTAATTTATGATAAATTCAATTTAAAAAAACAGGCAGCAAATAGAATTCAGAAATGGTTAAGCTTTAATGAAAGGATGGTAAATAATTGCATGGACACTCACAAAGTCAAGATATTTTTAAATCCCCAAATTCAGTCTCGAATTAAATCAAAACAAATAAAAGAAATTTCCTAGATTACAATATAGGAAGCAACAGATTCTAAAATTAAAATCCTGGGTTGTTCAATAATTTCGTTAGTAATCAAACGAGATTTATACAGCTGAGGCGGTTTAAATAAGCACATGCTACCACAGATTTGTTATCATTGCACATGAAAAAAATGAATTTGTTGGGTTTAAAAAGGAGTAATCATAGCTCTGTGAAAATTTTCATAATTTCCAAAGTTGTTACAATAAAGAGATATGTTGAGAGCTTCTTCTTCTAATAGTCAACTGCAAATTATTTTTCCAATAGAATTTAATTTACTCACGCAAAAGAAGCTACAGAATTCGAGGGTACTAAGAATACATTAATGGAATTTCGTTATACATGAATTTATTATTCATAAATTGCCAACCCAAACCTATATAAAAAGACATTCTCTCGAATACATGATCCATTCCACAGCCTAAACTCGCAACTATATTGAATAAAATATTTAAATAAAAATATGATATGCCAACAATGGCAGTGATCAAGAATTTCATACTCTATTTTTCTTATATCAAATAGCAGTAAAAGTTCATTGAGAAATTAAAAAGACAACAATTATCAAATTTTTCTTCTAGATCTTAACCAATACTGAACTTGGCAATTTAACTTGGAATCACAACACAATTTAAGTTGGATTTATAAACTCTTATTATACAATAAAATCTTAATGCAATTACAAAAATCAAATGAAAATATTGTAACTGACTACGAAGAATCGAATATGTTCTTCAGCAAAGGCACTCCTTCCTTTCTCCCATTTGCTAATCGTTGAGACTTCACCAGTACCTCCCAGCCAGCGCTAGGGGTACTCTTCTTCCCCCGTATCCCCATGAGCCACAAAGGGTACAAGCACACACAAACCATAAATACTCTATCTCGAAGCTTGCCTCGTATGGTAGAGCCACCACTCTAGATCAATATTGGTATCCCAACTCTCACAATTAAAACTAGTCAAAAATAATTTGGCAGCATAACTTTACCAATAACCAGTGTCGATCCCTTTCCCATCTAGACCATTTGCTTTATAGGAATTTCCTTACTGACACCTCCCCATATGCACAATAAATTTTCTTTTTAATTTAATAAATTAGGATTATTCCCCCTTACACTTGTTACCCTCTCCCCAAGTTGCAAAAGTAATTTCATATTTTATTTTAATTAAAAGTCAATTTCCCTCACATTTCCCAAATGCGCTCCTTAAATCGCTCATATTTGTCTCTTTATTCCCCATATTCTTAGTTAATGACTAATGCCTTACTAAATCTGAATTGAGTTAAAATAGGAGTCTTATTCTAGTTAGACTAGTGGTAGCTAGACTCTAAATACCATTCTATTTGTTCACATATTCTCTCAGCTTTATTCTTTTATTATCTTAAATTCCAATTTGGTATTTTCTTGCACACATGTGTATTAAATCAAATCTTTAGTTTTATTTCATTTTACTTAATTATTAAATTGATTTACCTCATTCCTTTTTAATTTAGTTAATAATTTAGTTTAGTATCCTTAAAGAACTTAGACTTAGGCTTAATTTTTTTTTGAATAAGCTTAGACTTTCATTTGAGATTTACAATTAATAAATTCATTCTTTAAATAATTAATTAAATCCGGCAAGGCCTAAATATTTTTCAAGGTTTAATTATTCTCTCAAGGTTATGCCACCTAGATTCATTGACTCGAGAATTATTTATACGACATTCCCTTCAAGATGCAACTCTGTGCTCCAAGGGTGCCACTCACCTTTGACTAGTTTTGGTAGTTTTTCAAACCCTTGGAGTCAACACTCCACTTGATTGACCTTGTGAGAGACTAAGGGATTCTAAGGAATAAGGACTCCTCATGATTGCACACCCCTTAGAAATCTTCGTGAGTGATTTTCTCAGTCTTCCCTCACGACATCATGGACCTCTCGAACTAGGTAATCGTTAACCTACAAATTCGAACCACGACGAGAGTTCTAGTAGGATGTGACAGGGACTCTACCACACCTCTACCTAAATGTTTGGTTTTGTGTGCATGGATCCTTTACTCCTTATGTGAGTCAAATTAGCAAGCATCGTCAACCTGCATCCATTGACAAAACACTATCGATGATCCATATAAAAAATAATACTATAATCAATCATATGTCACATATGCATAAATGAAATAATCAAACAAATACAATCCACTCTCTGACTCAATCTGGATTCCAAGAAGGTCCATTGATGCCATCAACATCTATAATCTATCATGTGTCCTGCACACTCAGGTAACTCATCAATAGAATCTGTCAATACATATATCAAGTAACAATAAATCATAACCCATCAACATCATCATGAAAATCCATAGTTGAAACATATACCATTGTACTATAACCAGATCACTTGCACACAAGTGTCCTCAAAGTATAAGTCGATAACATGTGCTCAGTAGAGCGGGATGTTACATTTATGCCATCCTCGCTTGAGTCAAAGGTGGTTATGATTGGATTTTGAAGAAATTTTAGGAAGCCTCTTATCTTCCATGTTGTTTAAGTTGTTCTTATACATTAGGTATCTAGTCATAGTCGTGCTCTTAATGGGGGAAAGGCTTTCCTCTAAGAGGAGGATGGGATAGGATGCATTTCCTTTAATTTTGATGTTATAGGTTATAAAATTATTTTGTATTTTCTCTATATTTCTCCAAGATTCATTAGAGATACTGCATCCCCGGACTTCACATCCATATAGAATAAAAGGTGTAACAAGAGTCTCATAGAGGATTTTATTCTTATCCCATATCCAAATATTGACTGATTGACAATTTTTTTCCAACCCATAATAACCTTTCCATCCCCTAATAATCCTTTTGTCAATCCTATAATTCCAGTTGAGCTTTTGGTGAGTATATATTCCAAGATATATGTATGAAGCCACTTCCTCCAAGTTATTGTTGTCATATATGAATGTATCATAAGTGATCTTATTGAATTTAATTATCATGACCTTAGTCTTTTCAGTATTAACAGTCATACCCTTATTGGAGAAAAAATCCTTGAGGATTCTTATTTGCTTTCAAATATCATGGGGAATCCTCACCATAAGTAAAATATCATCAACATAAAGAATAAGATCGATGACTATACCAGTGAGAGTAGGGAAGACACAACCTGCTTCTTCCGAGCAATCTTCTAACTTGTCAATGTATATGCCAAAAGGATAGTGGACAAGGGACAACCTTGCTTGACTCCAATATTGCAGTTAATCTCTTTCGACCAGCCCTAAGTTTTCTTTAACTTAGCAATAACATTTTCATACAACCTTATTGTAGCAACCCTCAACTCGAAATTGCACGTTTATCTCTTCCAACCTATCCCAAAGGTTTTTCTTGGGAATCG
This sequence comes from Picea glauca, assembly GCA_000966675.3. Classification (NCBI taxonomy): domain Eukaryota; kingdom Viridiplantae; phylum Streptophyta; class Pinopsida; order Pinales; family Pinaceae; genus Picea; species Picea glauca. Next base: position 83,472 of record JZKD02S1159292.1, on the reverse strand, counting down.
TATCAAAGATTTTATAAAGTGAACAAAAGAAAACAAAATATTGGTTTTAGTATTGTGAAACTTCTTTGTAATGATCCTAAAGGTAATAATATGGTCCTAAATACGGCCTGGCCTTTAGCTCTTTTTCCATGACTTTATAGCCAATGGATAATCTTCTTTTCGAATATAATTCCATAAAGCTTGGAAACAATTGGGTTAATCATAATGGCCCTATAATTAGAGGGAATGTTTCTATCCTTGTTTTTAAATATAGGAACAATGAGGCTTTGCATATAGGGTTTAGGGAAGCCTTGCTTGAGTGCTAAATTGAAGATCTTGTGAATGTGAGGGATGAGGATAGGCCCTCCGATTTTAAAAAATTAATCTCGTTAGCCTTCAATTTCTTTATCTTTACCATTTGCAACCCACTTAACCACGAACTCTATGTCATCCAAAGAAAAAACTCCATCCTTTGTAGGGACAATAGGAATGGTGTCCAAGGCATTAGAGAATACATAAAGAATTTTAAGGTAGGAATTCCAGTCCCTTAAGGGAATCATATTATTTTCTTTAGTATTGTGGATTAGAACTTGCCTCCAGAACTTGTTAGGATCAAGCTTAGGTAGTTGTGAAAGTTTTTCTTGCCTTTTATTGATATAATTTCTTTTTTTTCCTTTTAATTATGGATTTGTATATATTGATATTATCAATTTTTAAGGACTCACTACAAGAATACCTAATGGATTTCTTAGAAATCTTACATTATTTATCATACCAAGGATTGTTTTTTCTATTATTGTTTTTACAAGACGCCTCAAAAGAGAACTTGTTAATAGAAGTGGAAATGGTAGTTGTAAAATTATGATAGAGGTATTCAATGTTTTCCTTATAAGTTAGGAGACGTAACTCACTATTTAAATCCTTTAAGAAAAGGTCAACTTTACTTTTTTCAAAGAGGATTTATCTTTGATTATTAGAATTCTCTTCAATGGTGCTCCTATGCAAGGAAAAATTTAGAGTTAGGGTTAGACCAGATTCGAGTTCATGGTCATTTAAAAGATCAAAAGTTACTATTTGGTTGGAAAAGAGGATATTGGATATCACATAATCTATGACACTACTACCTAGTCCATGAATAAAATTCATATGATTGGATTTTGGCCACTTCATTAATCCATTGCAAATTATTAGGTCTTGAGAGATACAAAGCTTGACTAGCTCAATACCAAACAAATTCTCAGTTGGATCTTCAGAGCTTCTTTTGTAGATATTAGCTAAAACAAGGTCCTCATATAGCCATAAATGATTATGGTTGGAATCATTGCTTAAAAGAGTAGCTTGTTTAGTTGCAGTCCTAGCAACAGGATATTACCCTCATTTCTCAACCTATAAATATCTTGTTCTAAATTATTATAGGGACAAGTTATATCTAGATTGTTTTTCTTATAAAAAGTAGAATTAATAGGATCAAAATAGAAAATTTCTATATATGTATTCTTATCATTGATGTCTAAAATTTATATCCAAATGTATTGATTAAGATGGTCGATCTTATGAAGTTGAGTGTGAGGAGAAATTATATTTCTAATATAAAAAACTATGCCTCCTATATCTCTTTGGTAGGAAGTTTTGTTCCATGTTGACCACAAGACAAATCCTTCTATGTTAGGGACCTTACAATCTTCATGCTCCCAAGTTTCAACTAGAAAAGTAATATCAATATCACTCGGGATCCAACTTATCATAGGAACTTTGTGCCATGGGAAGCCATGACGGTTCTAAAAAAGGATCTCGAGTGTCTCAAATTCCTATTTATTATTATCCTTTTGGTCTCTATCCATAACTATAGATTTTCAATTTCTAGTATTTCCCATTTTCTCTCTTTCCAGAAGCCTCTGCATTGAGGGGTCTTATCCAAGACCCTTCCCCTTCTCACTAGAGCATGTTTCTTCCAACCTAGAAAGGTTCACCTTTCTCTATCTCCTTCCGCCTCACATGACATATTGAAATTTATTATGTCATAAGTGTGTGTCTTTCTCACATAATTCACCAAATTCCAAGTGACTAAGAGAATACAAGTTATGTAGGAAATATATGATATAGAATTGAACAACGTAGAGGTTGAAAATAAACAAAAGAGTTATTATTCCATTCTTAATAATTCCTTCTTCTGCATAAAATTTCCTTTTTATATAAGGGTGAGTGCAATGAATTCATGGCCGACATAGTGGCAAGGACATGATTAAGAACACACACTCACAGGAACACGTGCACGTTCTTAGGAACACACACGCATTCTTATACCTATAGGTTTGGGTGTGGTTGAACCTCCACGTGGATTTCCATGTAAGTTTAGTGGAACAACCACCTGCATGGTCTTAATAATGTGTGCATGGTCTTAAGAACATGTGTGCAATGCTAAGAACGTGCACACATTCTTACTGATAAAAATATTTAAAGGGATCAAGCGCAAGTTGTGCCCATTATGCACAAATCGTGTTTGTGTTTCTCTCATTGGGAAAATATAGTGGAGATAGAGAGGATAAATAAAGGGAGGAGGGGGCTACCATGTCCAGGTATGTTACAATTTTCTTAATTTTAATCCAATTTAGTATTTTTCTCCCAATAATCTAAATTAAAAATAAATAAAAAATGTAATTTTTTATTTTAAATAAAAAATGAACCTAATTTACATGTCATGTATTTTAAATTGCAGCATATATAATACAATGGAACCCCAAGACAATTTAAGCCTCTCAAAAGAGAACCAAGAAGATCAAAACCACAACCCACCACCACCACACAATGTAAACATTGAAATTGATGAGGGGTTGGTTATATTATGAACCCTTGAGGAACAATTAAGTGAGACTAGAGATCCTAGCATAATCTCTTGACCACTTATTTGGGCATCATTTTGCAGTCCATTACAAGTGCCCAAGGGAAATTGAACTCTATTTTTCATTATAGAGCACAAATGTATGAATATTATAGCATTGGTTTGGATAGAAACCAAGTCAAAGAACTAGGAATTTCAAAACAACAAATATTGTTTATTTTTAGGGATCCTAGAAATGGACAAGAACTACTATTGACCAAGAAACACATCTCCATTGACGGGTGCATCCATCCCTATATTAGTAAAAACTGGATGGATAGGTGGTACATGGTTTTTGATAAAACTCCCTGCAATAACAGGGAGATTCCCTTATATTTTCTAAGGAAGTTATGGGATGATTTTATTATGAGTAAGCATGTAAACTACTTTGACATTGGTGACTTCCATGGAGTGGGTCATGGCTCCACACAAGACTTATAGCATGCTAGGAATGACCTCGAGTTAGGTCCCTGTCCCCCCAGGAAAATGCCTAACCCCCCTACCCAACATCCTTACAGAGAACTTGCAACATATACAACTAGCCATCTCATCATTGACTCATAGCCTTATGCAACATAGTGGCTTTGTTTCACTATCTCGGTAGGAGGTGACTGCCAGTTACATTGATAGAGGAGTTGGAGTGTCAACATGCACAGGAGAGTACAATGAGGAGAGGGAACATGGACATAGCAAGCGTCCATGTGAACCTCACAGATGCTCGATCTGCGAGCAGACATTCTATGGGCCTATAGAGCCCAGTGGGCATCATAGCTTCATGGAGGAGGTTAGTATCTTAACCCTCTCTATGTACTTCATCGCTATAAATTTATTTTGTATTTTGGGTATTTATATAGATATTTGATTGTATGTTGTTTTGCAGTTTTTTCATCCTAGAAGAAGACACTCTATGCCTATGGATGCATCAGTGCCTAGCCCCACCACTAATGCAACAGTAGAGGAAGAATGTTCATTGGGTGCACCGTACACACAAGTATGTATCACATTTGATAGATTCAACATAGTCATTTGTTTATTTTATGACATCCTCAATTTTTTTATATGTTCTCTTTTTTCTACAGAATTTGGCACTAGGCAATGTGGGGGATTTTCCATCTAGGATGGACAAGTCACCAGTGTCATAGGTATCATGTGTAAATTTAAATATCGTATAATTCTCAAATTGTTTGTGTTTATGTTTTTGAATTTTACTATTTGGTACTAATAGTTCAATTGTATTCATATGTATGCAGGAAGCCAATATATTTTCTAGTTATAGTAGTATTGCACCCCCTGGGCACCTGGACATTTATTTTGGGTTTCCTTTCTCCAGGCCTAGGGTGTTGGAATCACGTGTACATCTTGTGAGGGTCCATCACAACCCACTTGTCTGCCACCCACCCGCACCGCCACTTTCGACCCCATCGACAAAGACTACCATAATAGAGGTTGTCTTGGAGAAGCTTGTATAACCTGGTGCTACATCTTCCAGTGAATCTCCATCGATGTCTGAGATATTCCCGATTAGCATTGATGATAATTTTTTGTGTTTCATGAATTTATTTTTAGGCATATTTGTTTAATTTTCTTGACTTGATCCTTGTAACTTATGCAGGGTGTAATTGCAGAGAGATTAGGGTCGTATAGAAGGGTAACACCCTCATGCTTGATAGTTTCATATGTGGTGAGTTCTCTTAGGTTAAATTACAAAGTATCAATTTGTATGTCTATTAATTCATTGATGAAAAAAACTTATAACATTGTTTATTCTTTGTGTAGTCTCCAAAGTGTCAAAGCACACCTAGGCCTAGAACCTCTCAAGGCACATCCTTGAGAAAGAGAATAAAGATATATTTCCAGGATGCTCTTGAGGGTGGTGAGGGTGGAAATGGTCAACAATTGACTGAATACTTCCATTTTGTAGCTGGGCCACGATATATATATATATTTTTTATGTTAGGGAACCTCATGTCACTTTGTATACTGGGCACAAGTTGCCATTTTGTAAAAAATATACAAATTATATGATGTTGAGTGTATATATATATATATATATATATATATTTCATGGCAATATATTTCATGGCACATTTTTTTTATGAATCTCATTGTTTCTACATTTGATGTTGATGAATATATGAATTTTATGTGTTTTAATCCCTTCATTTGTTTCTAAAGTGATTATAAATACTTGCATTACACATTAAGGAATAGTTTATGGTGGAAAAGATTGCTAAGTTCTAAATCCATAAGCAATTAATTGTTCTCAAGTAGCATTGTTTTCTAATCAACCATGTATCTCTACATCATCGATAGATCATTCGTTCTGAATTATTTGCATGAATGTTGTGGATATCCATATTCTAACTCACAACCAACAATATGGACTACCTATTGAATTATCTCCATCTAAATCCAATGAAAATCCACACTCAAATAGTGGTCACTTGAAAATATTGTGACCTTAAAAATGGAATATTACAATAATTTATTATAGAAATAAAATTTCTCATTTATCTTCTACACAATTGTAAATCACTTAACAATTTCAAGTCAATGTTATTTTCTAGGGAACACACATTATTCCCCTCTTTCTATGCATGGCATATATAAAATCATTTTATGTATGTGTAACCCTTCATAAATTCCAAAATGACTAGTCAAGGACTCATTAATGCACATGTTTGTTTAGATTGTGTAGTGGGTATATGTAAATTTTATTAAACCTATCAATTACTAATAAAATTTATTTAGTCATCCATGATTTACACTAAACTTATTGATTTTGATCAATAGAATGAGAGAGTTCACATGGAAACTAGATCTTAGAATGGGTATCATTTCCCACCTACAAATAAAGGTTTTGAGGTTACATTTCATTACACACTATAGAAAGTAATGTTATGCTACCAAAATTCCTCCAGGGAGACTTGAAACCATTATTTATTTCCCTTCACCATCTATGATATTTGATTTCACAATACTACCCAATTTTTGGGTTAGAGAACACAAGGAGGCAAAGGACCCTCCCAAACTCAATCCCAAAAACTTGTTTATTCCATGCCATGCCATTGTCATTCCTTGCCAAGTCATTCCATGCCATGCCATTTCCATTTCCATGACATTGTAAAACCTTTCCATGCCATGCCAGGGAGACTTTAAACCATTATTCTTTTCCATTCATCATCTATGAGAGTTTATTGCACATTCCTACCTAATTTTTGGGTTAGAGAACACAAGGAGACAAAGGAAACTCCCAAACCCAATCCCAGAAACATGTTGATGACATGCCATTGCCATCCCATGCCATTGTCATGTCATTGTCATTCCTTTCCAAGTCATTCCATGCCATTCCATTTCCATTTCCACGCCATTGTCAAACCTTTTCATGCCATGCCATGCCATTTCCATGCCTTGCTATATCATGTCATTTCCATGCCAATGTTCCTTTCCAAGACATGCCATGGCATGCCATTCCATTGTCATGTCATTTCCATGCCTTGCCATTCCATGCCATTTTCATGTAGCTTCCCATGCCTTGTCATGTAGTTTCTCATTTTAACCTATATAACAATAAATATAACTTTCAACTATCATGCCATAAAATTGCCATGTCTTTCCAAGCCAATAAATGATATTAACTAAGTTACAACAAGATAAATATAAAAACCCTTAACACAAGTAATAATTAAATGAAAGGGGGATGAAAATGCAAGCCTAAACTAGGGTTTAGATAACAAATTCTTGTTGAAATGCAAGATGACACATAATAGCCCTAGAATATTCAAGACATCAAGCTCTAGAATATTCAATACATCATTGCTATGCCTGTGAAGCCATGACATTTCCTTTCCTTGCCATGCATTGCCTTAACATGCGATGCATTGCTTTGCCTTACCATGCCATGCCATGCAGGATTTGTCATACCTTATCTTGCCATACCATGCCTTGCATTGCCTTGCCTTGCCATGGTATGGTATGGTATGCCTTTCCTTTCCTTGCATGGTATGGTATGGTATGGTATGGTATTGTATGGTATGCCTTGCATTGCCATGGTATGGTATGGTATGCCTTTCCTTGCCACTTCCTTGTATGGTATGGTATGGTATGGTATCGTATGCCTTGCCTTGCCTTGACATTTCCTTACATGGTATGGTATGGTATGGTATGGTATGGTATGGTGTTGTATGGTATGCCTTTCCTTTACATTGCCTTGTATGGTATGGTATGGTATGGTATGGTATGTATTTCCTTGCTTGCATGGTATATTATGGTATGGTATGGTATGGTATGGTATGCATTGGAAATGGAAATGGTATGAATTTCCTTTCCATTGTATGGTATGCATTGGTGATGGTATGGTATGTATTGGAATTGGAATTGGAAATGGCAATGGAAATGGTATGGTATGGTATGCATTGTCATTGGCAATGGAAATGGAAATAGTATGGTATGGTATGGTATGGTATGCATTGTTTTGCATGGTATGGTATGGTATGGTATGCATTGTTTTGCATGGTATGGTATGGTATGGTATGCATTGCCTTTCCATTGCCTTGTATGGTATGAATTGGAAATGGTGTGGTATCATATGGTATGGTATGCATTGGCAATGGTATGGCATGGTATACATTTCCTTGTCATTGCCTTGTATGGTGCTATGGTATGCATTGTCTTGTCATTTCCTTGTATTGTATGCATTGGAAATGATATGGTATGGTATGGTATGCATTGTCAATGGAAATGGTATGCATTGCATTTCCATTGTATGGTATGCATTGGAAATGAAAATGGTATGCATTGGCAATGGAAATTCTATGCATTACCTTGCCATTGTATGGTATGAATTGGCAATGGTATGGTATGGTATGGTATGGTATGAATTGGTAATGGTATGCATTGGCAATGGTATGCATTCCCTTGCCATTGTATGGCATGCATTGGAAATGGTATTGTATGGTATGGTATGGTATGCATTGGCATTTGCAATGGAAATGGTGTTCATTGGAAATGGAATGGAATGGTATGGTATGGTATGCATTGCCTTGCCATTGTATTATATGCATTGGCAATGGAAATGGTATGCGTTGGAAATGGAAATGGTATGCATTGGCAGTGGTATGGTATGGTATGGTATGGTATGCATTGGCATTGGCAATGGAAATGGAAATGGTACGATATGGTATGGTATGGTATGCATTGGCATTGGCAATGGAAATGGAAATGGTACAATATGGTATGGTATGGTATGGTATGCATTTCCTTTCCATTGCTTTGTATGGTATGCATTGGAAATGGTATGGTATCAGATGGTATGGTATGCATTGGCAATGGAAATGGCATGCATTGCCTTGCCATTGTATGGTATGTGTTTCCTTTCCATTGTATGGTATGCATTGGAAATGGTATGGTATGGTATGGTATGAATTGGCATTGGCAATGGCAATGGCATGCACTGGAAATGATATGGTATCGTATGGTATGGTATGCATTTGCAATGGAAATGGTATGCATTATCTTGCCATTGTATAGTATGCATTGGAAATGGTATGGCATGCATTGGAAATGGAAATGGTATGCATTTTCTTTCCATTGTATGGTATTCATTGGAAATGATATGGTATGGTATGGTATAGTATCCAGTCACATTGGAAATGGTATGGTATGGTATGGTATGCATTAGAAATGGTATGCATTGGTAATGGTATGCATTTCCTTTCCATTGTATGGTATGCATTGGCAATGGCATGCATTGGAAATGGTATCCAATGGAAATGACAATGGTATGTATCAGAAATGGTATGCATTACCTTGCCATTGTATGGTTTGCATTGGAAATGGTATGCTATGGTATGGTATGCTTTGGAAATGGCAATGGAAATGGTATGGTATGGTATGGTATGGTATGGTATGGTATGAATTCCCTTTTCATTGCCTTGCATGGTATGGTATGGTATGGTATGGTATGCATTGGCTTGCCATTGCCTTGTGTGGTATGCATTGTCAATGGAAATGGTATGCATTGCCTTTCCATTGTATGATATGCATTGGAAATTGTATGGTATGGTATGCATTGCCTTGTCATTGTATGGTATGCATTGGAAATTGTATGCTATGCTATGCTATGATATATTGGAAATGGAAATGGTATGCATTGGAAATGGCATTGGTATGGTATGGTATGGTATGGTATGGTATGGTATGCCTTGCCTTGTCTTGCCATTGCCTTACATGGTATGGTACAGTATGGTATGGTATGCAAGGAAAGGAAAGGAAAGGTATGGTATTCCTTTCTTTTATTTGGTATGGTATGCTAAGGTATGGTATGATATGGTATGCTTTGACTTAGCATGCCTTGCCATGGTATGGTATGGTATTTATTTCCTTGCCTTTTCCATGCCTTTCTTTTCCATGCCATTGCTTGGCTTTCCATGCCATGTCTTTCCATATCATTGCATGGCTTTTCATTCCATGTCTTTCCATACCATGCCATGTCTTTCCATGCCTTGTACTAAATGAACAATTTTAATACGTGATGCAGGAGCATCGTAAGCAAGAAAAATAGCGGAGGACAGTTGGATATGCACTAGCGCACATTTTGAGGATGTTTTGAATTTGAAAAGATGAAGCATTAATGTAATATCTGGAAAAGATATATTTGCTTTTATGGTTTGGGAGTTGTAACGCAAATCTTGAGAATTTCTCTCATCTGTCGGTTGTAGACAATTAATGTAATGAATGTAAAGTAGATGTAGGCTTTAATTCGATTAGATGGATTGAGTAGTAGGAGGGAAAACTCGAGAAATCTACCTCATATGTATTGTATTGTATCATTATTCTATTAGTAGTTGTTAGAAGCAGTAGAGCAAGAGAGAGCATAGGAGAGCAGAGAAGAATGGAGATTGTAGAAGTTGTATAAGCAGATAGTTGTTGATATAGAACCCATTTACAAAAGAACTTGAGTTAATATAAGAATCCTTTGACTCAATTTCATGGTGTTGTTGTGGTTACTGTTTGCATCTATTGAATGGTATGTTTACAGTTTGCTTGTATGCCCTATTATGCATTTGTTTTAATGTTGTATGTGTATCTATGATTTCATGTTGAATGTATGAAGTCCATGAGAGAGAAAGTTTAAGTTTCAATTGTTTCTCTTCCTGAGAATTCCTACAAGGAGTGCATTGAATGTCCGCTAGGAGTGCGTTGACAAGATTCTGAGTTTATCTCAGAAAGATCAGGAGGGATATCGTTGTTCTTATACCAACATAAGTGAAAGTATAACACAGAGTTGTGCAAAGTGCGCGCAATCCAAATAAGTCTTAGACTTTTCTAACCCAAGTGAGTGGTTGAAGGAATTTTGTTTCAAGGAGTGTGCAAAAGTGGAAGATATCAGATAATCAGCGATTATCGTGAAGGCTGGAAGGAGTGCGCGCAAGGATCCCCTAGAATCCTTGAGTTTGTAGCAAGAACCAAGCTCAAGAGGGATAAAGACTTCAAATAAGTTCGAAGGAAGGATGAGGTTTGGAGTCACCTCGTAGAAATCAAGATTAGGAGGAAAGACATCGAGTTATTTGGCCAGGAAGTATTGAGAACTTGAACGGATGGTGAAAATTCTTGGAGGGAGAAACGCCAATACCCATGGACCATTAGATCTAGTGCAGTTGCAGGGAGGATAAATTCGAGAGTATTTAAACACTCACAAGTTCAAGAGGGATAGAAACCATTAGATCCAGGGGAGCATGAGTCGTTGATTTGGGGCGCTCCGAAATTTTGGCATTTCGGGAGTTGGGAGTGTGGAGGAAACAACTACCTGAAATTCATGATGCATGAAATCCTGACGTGATCAGGACCATTGATCATGGAAAGAACCCATGACCATTTATTTGGCATACGCGGTCATCACGATTTCATATTTCAGGAGAAGGGGAGAGACCCACTTCACAAATCCTCAATATGCAAAGTCCCGACGTAATCTGGACCATCAAATCTTAAGAGGTTTAGGACTGTTGATCTGTGGAGAAGAAGTCGCGAGTTCATACTTCGGGGAAAAGGAGAATATTTTCATTTAGAACTCATGAGTCGTGAAATCCTGACGTTCCCGGGGGTGAAGCCCCAGGACTTGGCTGGAGGTCATAAGTCGGTAGCATAAGGGAGGAGCTAAATATCCTTTAGCCCTTTTTAGAGTTTCGGGAATCAAAGGAGTCAGGGGGGACTCACAATAGAAATCATGAAGTTGCAAAACCCAAAACACCTTTTCGGGTTAAGTCAGTGGTCATGATGGGTGGTCACATGTAGTGGAGTTTCGCGCCTAATGCTTGTTCACGCGGGTGTAACTTATATAAGGACCTGTGGACTTATTTGTATTGAAGGTTCTAGTGAGAGCTAAAGAGACATTCCATCTCAGGGATATAAAAAGATCCAAAGACCGAGAGGTTAGGCAGACCCTGCTGAGGTAGGGATGTTGCGTCAGGTGGTATCAGTGCTGACAAATTTTGTTTTCTGTAGAGGGAAGACAGGGAACAATTGTGATTTGAATTCTGCGTGGAAATATTGAAACAATGTCGCTAAGGAGACAACAAGAGAGACCCATGCCTGATCCAGCCATGGAAAGGGAAATGAGAGAACTTCATGCTCGATTGGATGCTATGGATACAACACAGAGATGAATGCCTAATACTAGAGATATCAGTGAGGCTGAAAGTGAGAATGGAGTTGGAGCCGAAGAAGAAGTTGTAGTTGAAGACGCTGCAGAGGAATTTTTATTCAAAGTTGTTGCAATAATAGGGCTAAGAGAAAAAGTGGACATCCTGATGTATGAAGGCAAATTGGATGTTAAAGAGCTGCTAGATTGGCTTAGAGCTATGGACAAATATTTCGATTATGAGGATATCGAAGAAGACAGGAAAGTAAAACATGTTGTCACTAGACTAAAAGGGCATGAAGCACTGTGGTGGGATGAACCACAGGCTGACAGGAGTTGCAAAGGAAAACAAAGAATCAAAAGCTAGGATAGGATGGTTTCCAAGATGAAATCCAAATTCATACCCAGAGATTACCAAAGCAATCTATTCCGAAGAATGCAGAATTTGAGGCAGAAAGGGGTGATAGTGAAGGAATACACTGAGGAGTTTTACAGAATAAACATTAGACCTAGTCATCGTGAGAGTGATGATGAAAATGTCGCTAGATATATGAATGGTATGAGATATGGCATTCAGGATTAGATGAGCATGGTGACAATCAGGACTATAGAATATGCTTATTAGGTTTCTCTGAAAGATGAAGAGAAATTGGCCCGAAAACAAGGTAAAAGGGGCAGAGGTAGAAGTCAGAGCAAAGGAAAATAAATTACCCAGGACAGAGTACATAAGCCCAAGGATGAATAAAAGAAACTACATAACCACACATAAAGGGGAGGAAGCTCACAAAGAGGACAATATGCCAATAGTAACACGTGTCCTCGAGCAAGAGGAAGAGGAAGAGGCAGAGGAGGTGAAATAAAGTGTTTAGTTTGTGGAAAGATCAGACACAAATATTTTGAATGTACCGATAGAAAGAGATATGGAGGAGGCGAAGCTCACATTTTAGAAGCGTGGAGGAGAAATGTTGAGGCAGAAGATGCAGAAGGAGTAAGGTCCTTAATGATGAGGAAAATTCTCTTGAAGCTAGAGAAAGAGATGGAGAATCCAGTCCAAAGGAAGAGTTTGTTTAGAACTGCTTGCAAGAATAAGGATAGGGTATGCAAGGTGATTGTTGATAGTGGAAGCACAGATAATATAGTATCCACAGAAATGGTGGAAAAGATGGAATTCGAAACAGTGGCACATCCAAGCCCATACAAAGTTTTGTGGTTACAAAAAGGACATTAGGTAACTGTCACTAAACAATGTTTAGTTGAATTTAAGATAAGGGGATACAAAGATGAGATCTTATGTGATGTTATTCCCATGGATGTCTATCATCTTTTGTTGGGGAGGCCTTGGAAATCATGATGGGAGAAAAAATACATACACCTTGGAGAAGAATGGTAGGACACATATGTTGTTTTCAATTGAGGACAAGAAGGTGAAAGAAGAAACAAGCAATACTATACTTCTCATGAGTGGGAAGGAACTTCTGGATGAATTCAATAAGGATGAATAAATGCAGTTTGTTGTGGTGAGAAAGCCTAGAGTCATCTTGACCAATACCTCGATATATGATCTACCTGAGGAGATTCAGGAAATGCAGGAGAATTTCACTGATATAGTGGTGGAAGATTTACCTTATTCATTTTCTCCCATCAGAAGTATAAGCCATTACATTGACATTATACCAGGAGCGAGTTTACCAAACAAAGCAGCGTACATACTAATGCCATAGGAGAATGAAGAGGTCAAGAAGCAAGTCCAGGATTTGATGGACAAAGGGTTGATTAGAGAAAGCTTGAGTCCATGCATTGTGCCAACAGTATTAAGTCCAAAGAAGGATGGTGGATGGAGGATGTGTACATACTTAAGGGATATAAACAAAATCACCATCATGTATAAATTTCCTTTACCCAGGATGGATGACTTGATAGATTGCTTGAGTGGGGAAATTCTTTTTTTCAAAAATTCATTTGAAAAGCGGATATCATTAGATCAGAATGAGGGAAGGTGATGAATGTAAGACAACATTCAAGACAAATGAAGGACGGTATGAATGTCTTGTTATGTCATTTGGCTTGACGAATGCGCCAAGTACTTTTATGAGATTGATGAACGAAGTCTTGAAATATTTCATTGGAAAGTTTGTAATTGTGTATCTTGATGATATAATGATATTTAGTAAGACTGAGGAAGAACACTTGAGACATTTAACTCTAGTAATGAGGAGGTTGCAGTAAGAGAAGTTGTTGATAAACCTGAAGAAGTCGTCTTTCATGAAGACATAACTCATTTATTTGGGTTTTGTGATATCTTCGAATGAGTTGAAGATAGATCCTTAAAAGGTAAAATCAATCAAATATTGGCCATCACCAAGGAATATCTTTGAAGTCAAAAGTTTCCATGGACTAGCCAGTTTTTACAAGAAGTTCATCAGAAATTTTAGTGGAATTTGTGCACCAATGATGGATACAGTCAGGAAAATACATAAATATTTTCATTGGACAGAGGAAGTAGAAATAAGTTTCAAGTTGTTGAAAGAGAAGATAATTGAACAGTCAGTTCTGGTTCTTCCAGATTTTGGTAAGACATTCCAAGTCAGATGTGACGTAAGTGGATTTGTGATTAGAGTAGTCTTAAGTCAAGACAATAGACCGGTTGCATACTTCAATGAGAAGTTGAACGATGCCAAGAGAAATTATTCCATGTATGATAAAGAGTTTTATGCATTCATACAAGCGTTGAAGAAATGGAGATACTACTTGGTTCCGAAATAGTTCATTTTGTATAGCGACAATCATGCCTTACAGTTTATAGCAAGACAGGAAAAACTGAACCAGAATCATGCAAAATGGGTTGAATTTATGCAAAAATTTACTTTTGTTATAAAGCACATTTATGGAAATGCTAACAAGGTTGTTGATGCATTGAGCAGGAAATGTTTGATTCTGTAGGAGTTTCATGTGAAGACCTTAGGTTTTGATAGCCTTAAGGAGATGTATAGAGGTGATTCAGATTTTAAGGATGCTTATGAAGCATGTGAGAATCTTGTTCTAAGAGACATGAACCAATGGATTGAATATTTAATTCAAGATGGATTACTATTCAAAGGAAATCAATTTTGTATTTCGAAGAGCTATGAGAGAAAACCTTTTAAAGGAAAAGCATAGTGGAGGATTGGTTGGACATTTCGGCCATGACAAGACATTTTTGCAACTGAACAGTTTGTATTATTGGCCAATAATGAGGAAACATGTCAATAATTTTGTCAACAGATGTAGGATTTTCCAGCACGCAAAGGGGAAAATACAGAATACAAGGTTGTATCAACCACAACCAATACCAGAGAGACCGTGGGATGCAGGTAATCATGGACTTTTTGTTAGGATTGTTGAGGACACAGAGAGGTTGTGATTCCATATTCGTGGTAGTAGATAGATTCTCAAAAATGGCACATTTTATTCCATGTCAGAAAACTAGTGATGCAACACACATTGCAAACCTGTTTTTCAAAGAAGTTGTTCGACTTCATGGTTTACCGAAGAGTATTATTTCGGAATGAGATACCAAATTTGTTGGTCATTTCTAGAGGATACTATGGAAAAAGATGGGGACAAATATATATTTTAGCTCAGCATATCACCCTCAGACGAATGGACAAACTGAGGCAGTAAATTGAGGTTTGGAAGACTTATTGAGGAGTTTAGTAGCTAAACATCATAGTCAATGGGATCATATTATGCCGCAAGAGGAATTTGTGTATAATGAATCACCTAATAGAAGTATGGGATAGATCCCATTCCAGATAATGTATGGAATGAAACCGAGAGGAGTATATGAGTTGAGATACTTAGAGCAGAATGAGTTCAAGAGTGCTAGAGCGGAAGATTTTTCAATAGAGATGCAAGAGCTCCACAGTAAGATTAAAGAGAAGTTGTAGAATTCCAACCACGAATACAAGCATAGAGAAGATCAACACATAAGAGAGATTTAGTTCTAAGTGGGTGATTTTGACTTAGCACATTTAAGGAAAGAAATATTCCCAAGGGGAACATATAATAAGTTGAAGATGAAAAAGATAGGGTTGTGTAAGATTTTGAGAAAATTTGAGGCAAATGCTTATGAGATAGAATTGCTAGATGATGTGGTCATATCACCCATATTCAACGTAGAAGATCTGTATCCTTACAGACCAGATGAAATAGATAGGGAAGAGAATTAGATAGAAATCCAGTGGGTTAAACAGATGCATGTAGCTGAAAAGTCGTAGATGGAAAAGATCATTGATCAGAGAGTTAGCAAGAAAACCCGGAGAAAACATTTTTTGAGTATTTGGTAAAATGGAAAGGACACTTGATTGAGGATGCCAGTTGGGAAAGTGAAGCGGATATCCAAAAACATGGAGAGACGGTGTAGGATCTCATGGGCAGGAGTCCATGAAATTTTCAGCTAGAGGAGTATGATGCAGGAGCATCATAAGCAAGCGCAAAAGTGGAGGATAGTTGGATATGCACCAGCATGCATTTTGAGGACACTTTGAATTTGAAAAGATGAAGCATTATGGTTTTGGAGTTGTAACGCAGATCTTGATCATTGATCTCATCTGTCGGTTGTAGACAATTAATATAATGAATGTAAAGTATATGTAGGATTTAATTCAATTAGATAGCTTGAGTAGTAGGAGGGAAAACTCGAGAAAGCTCCCTCATATGTATTGTATTGTATCATTATTCTCTTAGTAGTTGTTAGAAGAAGTAGAGAAAGAGAGAGCATAAAAGAGAAGAGAAGAACGAAGATTGTAGAAGTTGTATAAGAAGATAGATGTTGATATAGAACCCATTTACAAAAGCACTTGAGTTAATATAAGAATGCTTTGACTCAATTTCATGGTGTTGTTGCGGTTACTGTTTGCATCTATTGAAGTATTGACAACCTGAACGGACGGTGAAAATTCTCGGAGGGAGAAACGTCGATGCTCGTGGACCGTTAGATCCATTGGAGTTGCAGGGAGGATAAAGGCGAGAGTATTTCAACACTCGCAAGTTCAGGAGGGATAGAAACTGTTAGATCGAGGGGAGCATGAGCCATTGATTTGGGACGCTCCGAAATTTCGACATTTTGGGAGTCGACAGTGTGGAGGAAACAACTACCCGGAAGTCATGATGCACAAAATCCTGACGCAATCAGGACCATTGATCGTGGAAAGAACCTGGAACCATTGATCTGGCATACGCAGTCATCATGATTTTGGATTTTGGGAGAAGGGGAGAGAGCCACTTCACAAATACCCGATACGCGAAGTCTCAACGTAATCTGGACCATCAGATCTTAAGAGGTTCATGACCGTTGATGTGTGGAGAATAAGTCGCGAGATCGAACATCGGGGAAAAGGAGAAGAGTCACATTTCAAACTCACGGGTCACAAAATTCTGATGCGCTCGGGGGTGAAGCCCCAGGGCTTGGCTAGAGGTCATAATTCGGTATCATAAGGGAGGAGCTAAAGATCCGTTAGCCCTTTTTGGGGTTTTGGGAATTGAAGGAGTGAGGGGGGAATCACAATAGAAATCGTGAAGTCGGGAAACTCGAAACACCGTTTCATGTTAAGTCAATGGTCACACTGGGTGGTCACTTGGAGTGGAAGTTCGCGCCTAATTCTTGTTCGCGTGGGCGTAACTTCTAGAATGACCTGTGGACTTATTTGTATTGAAGGTTCCAGTGGGAGATAAAGATCCATTCTGACTCAAGGATATAGAAATATCCGAAGACCAGGAGGTCAGGCAGACCCTGCTGAGGTAGGGGTTCTGCGTCAATACTTAAAATTTACAATCATAGGATTCATTAAGCATGTAATTCTACAACGTGTTATCCCATATATCTTATATAAAAATACTTCCATAAGAATTCCAATGTTTTACTCAATGAGGCATAGTGCAATTTCCGAAGAGGAGATTGATTTTCAACAAAACTATGTCAGGAATTTGTGGGTAGTGTAGTCATGTGGGCCTAGGCCAAATAGAGTTGTGGGAGCTTACAAATTTTTTTTATGCCACTCGGTTTTCCCTAGACCAAATTGGCCACATGTCCATGAATGAATTGAAGAGGTGAGTTGTAACTCGTGATAAAAATCAAACTAGGACTCAGATGGGTGAACCGTCAATTGCATTGGATTCAGAACACCGATTTTCAGCTGGGGGGGGGCTCCGCTATCATTTTTTCCTCCAAAAAACCATTTGTTAGGGTATCTCTAGCACTAGGGTTTTGGTCAATGAGGCATAGTGCAATTTCTGAAGAGGAGGTCAATTTTCAAGAACAGTGTATCAGGTATTTGTGTGTAGTGTATTCACATGGGCCTTGGCCAAATAGACTTGTGAGATCTTATGAAAATCTTTTGTGTCGCTTGGTTTGTATTTTATGCCCTAGGACCAAATCAGCCACATGTCCCTAAATGGCTTGAGGAGGCAAGTTGCAACTCACGATAAAACTCAAACTGAGACTCGGATGGGTGAACCGTTAGTTGCATTGGATCCATAGCACTAGGTTTCATTTAGGGGGGGCACTCCGCTATCATTCCACCCACTAAAAAACCATTTTTTGGAGTATCTTTGGCACTAGGGTTTTGGTCAATGAGGCATAGTGTAATTTCTGAAGAGGATGTATATTTCCAAGAACACTATGTCGGACATTTGTGAGTAGTGTAGTTGAGTGGGCCTTGGCCAAATAGACATTTGGGATCCTACAAAACGCTTTTATGCCACTCGGCTTGGATTTTATGCCACCGGAACAAATTGGCCACATGTCCTTGAATGACTTGAAGAGGTGTGTTAAAACTCGTGATAAAACTCAAATCGGGACTCAGATGGGTGAACTATCAGTTGCATTGGATCTAGGGAACTGGATTTTAGCTAGGGGGGGGGCGGGCTCTGTTGTCATTCCTTCCACCAAAAAAAATATTTTTTGGAGTATCTTTAACACTAGGGTTTTGGTCAATGAGACATAGTGCAATTTCTGAAGAGGAGGTCGATTTTCAAGAAGACGGTGTCAAGAATTTTTGGGTAGTGTAGTAGAGTGGAACTTGGCCAAATAGACTTGTGGGAGCTTACATAAATCTGTTATGTCGCTCGGTTTGGATTTTATTCCCCTGAACCAAATTGGCCACATGTCCTTGAATGGATTGAAGAGGTGACTTGCAACTCACGATAAAACTCAAACAAGGACTTGGATGGGTGAATTTTCATTTTCATGGGATCCAAAGCATCGGGTTTTTGCTTGGGGGGGGCTCCACTATCATTCCTTCCACCAGAAATATATTTGTTGCAGTATCTCCGACACTAGGGTTTTTCTCAGTGCCTATTACATATGTTTGACAATTTAACACCTTGATAGGATAGACATGGCAAGGCAAGTGAAGGAAATACATGGCAAGACAAGTGAAAGAAATGCATGGAAAGGCAATGCATGTCATGGAAAGTAAAGGAAAATCAAGGCAAGGAAAGGAAAGGTATGGTTTTTCTCAGTGCTTATTACATATGTTTGACAATTTAACACCTTGTTAGTCTATACATGGAAAGGTAAGTGAAGGGAAGGCATGGCAAGGCATGGAATAGAAAGG
Organism: Picea glauca; assembly: GCA_000966675.3. Taxonomy (NCBI): domain Eukaryota; kingdom Viridiplantae; phylum Streptophyta; class Pinopsida; order Pinales; family Pinaceae; genus Picea; species Picea glauca. Next base: position 64,382 of record JZKD02S1159292.1, on the reverse strand, counting down.
CATGGAAATACATGGTATGACAAGGAATGGAATGGAAAGGAATTTCATGGAAAGGAAAGGCATGGGAATACATGGCATGGAAAGTGAAGGAAAGTGAAGGAAAGGCAAGTGAAATAAAGTCCCGAAAAGGCAAGGAAAGGAAAGGCATGGCATGGAATGGAAAGGAAAGGCAAGGCAAGTTAAGGTAAGGAAATATAGGGAATGGAAAGGAAAGGAAAGGAAAGTGAAGGAAAGGAAAGACAAGGAAAGGCATGGCAAGGCAAGGAAAGGCGTGGAAAGGCAAGGCATGGGAAGGAAAGGCATGGAAATGCATGGTATGGCATGGCATGGAAAGGAAAGGCATGGGAAGGAAAGGCATGGAAAGTGAAGGCAAGTAAAGCGAAGGAAAGGTAAGTGAAAGAAAGGCATGGAAAGGAAAGACATGGAATGGCAAGGTAAGGCAAGACATCGTAAGGCAAGGCAAGACATGTAAAGTGAAAGCAAGGAAAGGCAAGGCAAGAGAAAGAAAGGAATGGAAAAGAAAGGCAAGGCAAGGCATGGAAAGGCATGGAAAGTCATTGCAAGGAAATGAATGGAAAGGCAAGTCAAGGAAAGGCATGAATGGCGAGGCAAGTGAAGGAAAGGCAAGTGAAAGCAAGGAAAGTGAAGGAAAGGCAAGGAAAGGCAAGGCAAGGCAAATGAATCCAAGGCTAGGAAAGGAAAGTGAAGGCAAGGCAAGGAAAGGCAACTGAAGGAAAGTGAATGAAAGTAAAGTGAATGAATGGAAAGGCATGGCAAGGCATGAATGGCAAGGAAAGTGAAGGCAAGGAAAGGAAAGTAAAGTGAATGAAATTGAAGGAAAGGAAAGTGAAGGAAAGTGAATTGAAGGAAAGTGAAGGCAAGAAAAGTGAAGGAAAGACAAGGCAAATAAAGTGAAGGAAAGACATGGGAAGGCATGACATGGAAAGTGAAGGAAAGGAAAGTGAAATAAAGGCATGGCATGGAAAGGCATGGCAAGGCAAGGAAAGGCATGAATGGAAAGGTAAGTGAAGGAAAGTGAGGGCAATAAAAGTGAAGGAAAGTGAAGGCATGTCGAGGCATGGAAAGAAATGGTATGTAAAGGAATGGTATGGAAAGAAAAGACATGACAAGTGAAGGAAAGGCAAGGCATGACAAGTGAAGGCAAGGTAAGGAAAGTGAAGGAAAGGCAAGTGAAGGAATGGCATGGAAAGTGAAGGAAAGGAAAGTGATGGGATGGCAAGGGAAAGGCAAGGCAAGGCAAGATATGTCATGGAAAGTGAAGGAAAATCAAGGCAAGGCATGTCAAGGAAATACAAGGAAAGGAAAGGCAAGGGTATATTTTAACAACAGTCAAAATGAAGCCAAATTTTTTCATTTTACATACCTAGATGGTCATTCAAGTATACCATCGAGATCACTTCTAATACTGACAATTTCCATTAACTTCTCCTGCTCAAAGTAGGGCAAGAAGTATCGTACCTTTGATGTGTTCTTTCTTGTCATTGTTTGTAGTTGGAGGTTTGTACCAATAACCAAGATTGTAAAGTGGTATACAACTTGACCAAGTTTACAATCTTGAAATACATAACCATGATTCTTTCGTGTTCTTTCATTCTGTGTCAAATATTCTCCTTTAATAACCATTGACCCAATCGAAAATCCAATGCGTTCGTAGTTTGTTATTGATCGCATGAATGTCTTCTTTCCCTCTAAGCATTGTTCCAACAAATAATCAGTGTCCCATTCAATATCTCTTAGGGAAACCACTGCGTATATGTTCCCTTCAAAACATGGAGTGCCAAAATGTGATTCCACTTAATGACCAAAGTATAAAACATTAATTCTAGTTATTCAAAATTTAATAGAAGGATTAAATGACCTAGAAGTACAATATCTAAGACATTATCATAATCTATTGAAATACTTTATTGGTCCTCCTCCAATTTGGATAATTCCATAGTTATACATTGACCAATGTGGATTGATACACGATCCCATCTATCAATCCAGTCTGTCAATTCACAATCATCCCATTCATTACTGCTACATGGACCACAGAAGCAAGAAAGTTTTCTCTGTTGGATTACTGAGAGGGGGGGTGAATCAATAATAGCATAATTATAATCCTTTTTACTCCAAATAATCCAAGTGTTATATCAATGTAGAGTTATTATCTAATAATGAGCAATAATAAATGAACAATCACACACATACACAGTACACCAGTGTTTTATGTGGAAACCCAAATCGAGAGAAAACCACGTAATGTTTTTTCTTATATTTCTTGAAGAATTACATTCATTCGAAGCACCAACTTCCTTTTTTTTCTAGCTGCAACTGGAAGGACGCTCCAACCCCCTAGTTTCTCAGGCTACAATCTGAGGGAAGCTCCAACTCCCCAATTCTCTGGCTACAACCAGAAGAAGGCTACAACCCCCTATGTTCTTAGGCTACAACCACCGGCCCTTTCCTCATCCAACCACCCTGAAGTAGAAGTAGAATGATGGAACCAATGTCACACTATCACTGTGAGATATACCATTGTAAACCTGTACCAATAAACCTTAACCATGCATCAAATTGTACCTCAACCTGTAATCAACGTGTACCATAAACAAGTTCATAAACCATGCACTGACTTGTACCATAAACAAGTGCATCAAACATGCACCAAGTATGTACCAATCATGTGTCAAGTACTCATCAACTATGACTCATCAATATGTACCAACATCATCAACTATACACCTCATGTATGTGCCAATTCTTCAACTACTTGTCTCAACCAGGTACCCAACTTGTACCTCAACCAAAATCCCTTGTCAATTTAATCATAGAAATATGATTTGTAACTTTGTAATATACCTGGTCTATATGATCACATACCTGCAAACCTTCCTTAACTTTAAACAACAAGAGACTAGCATTTTCATCAAACTTTTCTTTAGTCTCACATGACTAGTTTTGGATTAGTCAACAACTCTAAATTGAAATAATCATAACTTTCTACCTATAATGAATAAAGATATGAAACTGATATACAATTTTCTTCGGTTTTTTTAATGCAATTCCTCCAAGTTTCACTACTTAGAACCTCTCAGAAATAGATTTATAGAAAGAATGGCATACCTTGTTGAATTCTGGCTTATTCTAGAGAGTGACCTTGTAGAGAGTGCCCCGCATAAAATATTTTTTGAATCGATCTGAAATTGTTACAAAGAATACTAAAGATTTTAATCTAACCAACCCATTTGTTCTAATGGAATTTGGATCTGTTATGAATATGTTATGATGGTTTTACCCAAAACACTTGTTTTTGACTAGTTTCAAGACTAGCCCCAAACCCTATTTTCCACAGAGTGTAACTCCAAAAATACAACGACCCACAAGCTGAATTTTTTATCACAAATATTTGGATATGTTTTCTCAATTTCATAGCAATTTCACGGTTTGAATCATTCTAGAAACAAATTTATTGTGAAAATGGTGAGATGACCTGTAAATAACATACCTTAGAAAACATCATCAAAAGAATTTATCCTTCCTTGAATTCCGACCTTGTTTTCTTCACCTTCCCTCAGAAATTCATTTTAGATATCCTTTGGTTACCTCAAACACCTATAGGTATTCAATATGCTCAAGTATTTCTAAAATGAGAGAGATTTTCCTCTTATTTATACTCTCCAAGTAGCTTTCTTAAAAACATCTTCTAGGTCACTTTGCCCACTTTCCTTATTTTAGGGTTAACCCACTTCTAATTTCTCCATTAAATTTATTA
>JZKD02S1159292.1:29740-42223 GCA_000966675.3 Picea glauca | reverse complement strand
ACTCAATGTGAAAATGACTACTTTGAAGAAGCAGATAAAGAAAGCACATAAAATATTTTTTGATTTTTCCTTTATAAGTCTTAAACTAATAAAAGAAAATGCTATGAAATGGAAATGTATGGATAGTCAAAACCCAAAACATACATTTGAATTTCAGTGATAAACAAATAGCAGAAAAATGTAAATAAGCTAACATGTTAGCGAGCTAATGATATGCATCCAAACATTTGTATGATCAGAGAACATCTAACCACCTTGTCCAAGAGGAAAACCTGCAATGAACCTTAAATCTATTCTGAATAAATGCAGAACAATTGTGTTGGCAGTTGAATTTTAATAACAGAAAGAGTGATACAAATAGTTACTGTGATCTCATGATTGCAAGTAATTACATTAATAAAAATCTGTAAGCAATAACCTTGCATTTAATCTTTCAACGAAAATTGAGAAATCATGTAATTGAAGCTAAATAGATGATCACATGATTGATATATGAAGAATCATTTATGGACAACATTTATAAATAAATTATCCCAAAACATAATAAATCATGAAGACTAAAGCTATCAAAACCTATTATCACATCAGGATAAACAAAACTTAAATGAAGACACCATCCACAAAAAGTTAAAGTCGAAATGTGTATTATCGTTCCATTAAAGTTTGTAAATCAATCGTCCATCTTCTGCCCCAGGCCAGGATGGTTTCATTACAAAAAGTTATAGTATTTAAAGAGTTTAGGAAAACTAAGCATCCTATATTCTAAGATAGAATCAAATCCCAGGATGATTTGGTAATTACAAAAATAGAGGGTAATAAAACCACTCAATATCAAACTATATCTCTTAATATGAAAAGAGTTTGTTTATGTTTACAAAATGAGCCAAAGAAATGGCTAATGACCCCAGAAATGATCCATATCATTATGTCTCCACAAGCTGCCTGATATCCTGAAAGGAAAAACAAAAATAAAGAAATTTAGATATTCATTTAACCAACATTTTCCAATATTTCGAATGAGAACAGACTGGCTACAGAATCTGTTGATTTTGTAGCTAGTCTTATTTTAAATAGTAGAAAACTGATTCAATCTATATTAATTAAGAAAAAACAAACAAAATCACAAAAATCTTTTACCTTTCAACTGAATGCTAAATTTGGCCATAAAACCTCAAAATTAATCACTGCTTTGACACACTCAACATTTTTTATTATGACATTTCCAGTTCTCTTCAAGCATTTTCCTTGCTTGTGTGCACTGACCTTGAATCTGTGGTTTTCATCCATCAACAAGTCAATATGAGTTGTTAGGTTCTTGATCTTCACTTGGAGGGAGGGGACATCTATGTACTTTTCTATCCAAAATAAACACGCCTCACACCGTGGATCTGGGACAGTTGGTTTAGGATACCCATGGTCGTGCATCCGAATGTTACCACTGTTGTCTGTGGGCTCTTTACTGAGTTTGATCCCTGGAAATCCTTCGTTATGTTTCAGGAATGGTGGAAAATTGTCTACAAAATCGTAGGTCTGGCTGAGATCCGGTTTGAGGTAACTTGGGTCTTCTCTTGCCAAGAATTTTTCGATATCAAAATCGGAGCTCTCATGGACCTCGATTGCTTTGATCGAGCTCATATGAGACTTCAATTTATTTCATAGGCTCCTAGAGATTAATCTCCCTTCCCTTTTATTCTTAAACCCTATATCTGAGTCATTTTTAGACAGTTTGCGTGAGGGTCAATTTACGGTTTTTGAAAAGGTTTTAGGGCAAACATATTTCTCGCGCTCATGAATTTCAATGACTCTTGGGTCAATACCTTGTTGCTCGGGCATAGGCTCATTGAGCATGGCCCTATCATAGGGTTCTTTGGATGAGGAGACTGTTCTGTTAATGGAAGGGATAGGGGTTTCTTCTAACATGGGATTATCAACCTCTACAGGGCTGGATGTAACAAAGTCATTTTGAGATAGGAAAGTGTCCCAATTATCGCCCTGCAATTTTAAATGATGGACTAACAGCATCCTGATCAACCCATGATGAAATAAACTAGAATTCAAACACTGTCTCTTATACCTCTTGGCCATTTTATATAAACTTCTCAATAAATAGAAAGGCATGTTCAACTGGAAACCGATGAAGTTCATTAACATTATTATGTGGTAAACAAAAATGAGGCCGAAGCGACATTCAAAGGTAATGAACTGCCTTAAAACTAACAATAAACCGTGCCACCTAGTATTTAATAGAGATATAGGCATACCTTTATCACAGCACTGGATTTTCCTGGAGGTAAAGAACAAAATCCATGGCACCTCCTCTAACTTGGAATTCTTAAACCATTTTTTCCCTCTAAGGGGAAGACCTGTTGCCTGGCTCAAAAACTCCTCAATGATTTCAATTTGAATGTCACCCACTTTGGATTGGCACCCATCGAAAGAGAGGGAGAACTCCTGGACCACTTGCAAGTTGTAACCTTGAAATTTCTCAAGAAATTCAAGCCAACCTTGACCCTTAAGGTATTCTCTTGCATCGTCATATAGGAGCAGGGTTTGCGAGCCATTTAGTTTGACATGGATGATAGGGGCCATGTGGATTCAGACAAGCAGTCACAGGGGCAAACAGAAATCACTGTAAGCATGAAGGGTTTCACAAAACAGGAAGAACCAGGGCTAAAACCAAGGAAATAAAACCCCTGCGTGATTAAATGAAGGAATGAGGGGTTTCATATGAGAATTGGGTGTTTTGTGTAATGAATCACCGAGAGTACAGAACAAATCCCGAGACTTAACATGAAATGATGGACATGTCATTTTCAAATTTCCACTATCAACAAAGTACAAAATACAACCAGATGCGTTTGAATATCATCATTGTGTAAAGGGTGGAGTTGATCATTTTAAGATTAGGAAAAGAGGTGCTTGATAAATCAAAGCATAGCAACCATAAAAAGGATTTACCAAGAATCATACACAAAACAAACTCATAGCCTGACATCAATCAATTCTTGGTGTATCATTTAAAGGTCTAGAGTATACCTTATAACAATGAGAAACTTTGAAACAACTATTTTATTGACATGAGATAGGCCTTAAAGCAAAATATCATTCTTAAAAAGGTTTGTATGAACATTTATTCTCCTAGGGAAATAAGACTTAAACTCAATTGTAATAAATTCATAAGTTTCACTGCTTCGTTCATGCTTTCATTCATGAACGAAGCATGAAAACAAGAACTAAGAAAAATAAAAACCTTTTATAGCCCAAAACTCATCTTTCAAGTAGAAATGACCATGTGATGAAGCGGAGGCAACTACAGAATTTATTATTTGTTGCTTTAAGAGGTGAAAATACTGTGGGGATGCCAACAATGGCGGCTTACTGGAAGAAGCAGTTATCTCTGCATCATCAATGAGTTCATGTTAGGACTGTTAGAATCATTGCAGATCAAAGAAAATATGAAGGAAATCAAGCATATCGAAAATCATTAGATGGTCCAGCTTCAGACATCTTTATGTTCAAATGAAATCTAGTGACAAATTTTTAAAAATGAGAGCAACGATGTTCAAGTCAATGGCTTCGATACTGTTGATAGGGCCACTTCTGCCAATAGGCGTCCATAGCCTCGGCAAGGATGTCAATTAACCCACTCTGACGCCTCTATCCTGTCCAAGAAATTTCAATTCAAAATGCAGGATGCTTATGACCAATATCAAAATTTATACCTGAGAATTTTTCTTGAACCCGACATTGCTTTGCTGGAAGCGGACCTGTTCAGTACCCTGGCGAAGTTGTCTTGGCATCATGCATTCATTTACCCGCTGCCAGCAGACTTGTTTAATATCCCGGTGGGTTTTCAAACACTTCCCACAACTCTCGAGAAATTATTCACAATCTGATATAAATTTAAAGACATTCAGAAGAGCGGGGTGATGCTGAAAATTACGGGTTTTACAACACTTGTTATTTTCTAGACTTTTAATTTTTTGCTTGATAACCTTCATTATGATCTGAAAATAGTTTACTGATGAAACTAATTTTTCGAGGACAAGAAGGCATCCTTGAGTCGCTTTCTTAAAAGCAGGGACAACGTAAAGAGATTTTAATGATAGTCATGTTTTCTCATAATTGTAAAGTGAAACCATGAAATCTATTCTGAATAGAGAAACTTCTTTAGTTGGTCCATGTTTCAAGAAAATTACAGCAATTGATGCTCTGATAGATCTTGACTACTATTTTAAGATGAGGTATTCTAGTTTCCTTCTTGGAACTAAACTGTGATACATGCATGTTTTAATCGGAAAGTGATAAAAACAAATAACAAAAGAAAATTGAAGCAGAAAAAACCAGAAAACAAAAAAAAATCAAAACAGAAAAAATATGTACAAAATATGCATCTGGGAATCGTCATGAAAAATACATTTTGAGAGCTTAGTTGTTCACCGGGAAGGTGTCTGGCTATCCCTCTAAATTCTATAGGCAAAAAGAGCTGGGACCTAGTTTATCAGTGATCAAGAAGGGTCCTAACCATAAATTTTGGAACTTGGAATGTTCCCCTTTTCCCTCATGAGGTTTATCCCATTTGAGCACTAAATCTCCCACCTCGAAATTCCTATCTGAGGTGGAACTTGAATCAAACCAACTTTTAACAATACGTTGATGTTGATTCAATCTTTCTTTTGCTTGTGTTATTACTTCCTCTAATTTCAACAAAGCGTTAATGCGACTTTCAAGAGGAGGACAATTCTCTTCCTGAACTTTCTGTGATAATTGCAGCGAGGAAAGCAATACATGGGCAGGAAGAATTGCTTCTCTTTCATAGACGAGAAAGAAGGGGGAATTACCAACAACGGTTTTTGGAGTCACCCTATCAGCCTAGATTTCATTAAAAAGCGCGTTGTGCCAATTTTTGTGGTTTTTATTTGTTGATTCTGCTAAACCATTTCCTTAGGGGTAATAGTTGGCATAATATTTCAGTTTTATCCCTTTTTCTAAAGAAAAAGCACTCATATCAAGGGATGAAAAATAGGAAGAATTATTGAAGACCAAACATTCAGGAATAACGAATCGAGTAATGATGTTTGAATTAAGGAAAGATATTACCTGACTGGTGTTTACCACTTTTAATGGTGTAGCCTCAGACCATCTGGTAAAATAGTCCATTGTTGTAATGATGTATTTATGTTGTTGGGAGGAAGTGGGGTTGATAGGGCCAATGATGTCAAGACCCCATTGCTAAAAAGGGAAATCTACCGAAACAGGTTGCAACGGAAATGTTTCTTTCTGCACTCGTCCAGAAGCCTTTTGGAAGATCATGCATTTACGACATAATGTATGGGCATATTTGAATAATGTGGGCCAATAGTAACCTTCTCTTAACACTTTGTTAGAAGTAGTTTCTCCACCGAAGTTCCCACCAGTTTCTCCTGTATGCAATTCAAATAACACTTTATCTACTTCATCTCTTTCCAGACAACGCATAAGGACTTCATCAAAAAATTTACGGAATAATGCGCCATTTACCAGCTGGAAAGGTGCAGATTTTAGTCTTAATTCTCTTCTCTTTTTCGGATCAAGATGGCGAGGAGAAGAACTGTGTGTTAGATAAAAATTAATGTCATCAAACCAAGAATTAGCAACATCTTGTGCACAACAAATTTGACTTTGACTATGTCGATTTTCAGTTAAAACATTAGTTTGACTCTGCTGCTCTTCAACTGAATCAGCCACTAATTTGCATAGACCTTGACCTCTAACAATCTGCGCAAGGGTAATATCGAGGTCATACTCTTGTAACGATGTCATCCAATTTGCCCATTTTTCACCCAGTTCCTTTCATACTAACAAGTTTCGGATAGCAGGGTAAGGCACAATGACTTTAGTTATAGATTTCAGTAGATATGATCAAAAATGTTTTACTGCTTTAAAAACAACATAACCCTGTTGATCTACAGTTGGGTAATTAAGCTCTGCCCCCTTGAAGGCTGAGCTCATAAAGGCAATGGGAATTTTGTTTCTTTCATCATTCTTTTGGGTCAGCACGGTGACATAAGATCGATCAAACGCAGACATATAAAGAGTGAAATCTTGTGAAAAATCAGGGCTCATTAGGGAGGGAGCCTCCACTATGGATTTTTTGATGGAGTCAAAATCTTGACTTTCCTGTGGTCCCCAATGATATTGAACATCCTTTTTGATTAAGTTTTGCAATGGCCTTACCATTTCTGAAAAACTCAGGAAAAACCTTCTGACAAAATTTATTTGACCTAGAAAAGATTGCATGGATTTTTTGGAGGAGGGGGGAGGAAGCTTGGAAATGGCTTGAGTTCTTTCGGGATCGATGATCATCCCTTCATTGGATACTATAAATCCGAGAATATTTCCTTGTTCTACTGCAAAGATAGACTTCTTAGGATTTAGAGATATGTCGTACTTGTTGCATCGTTGTAGAACAAACCTCAGATGGGATAAGTGATCTCTCTTATTTTTGGAGAAAACAGTAACGTCATCAAGATAGACCACTACGAATTGATTAATGAGACTGTGAAAAGAAATATACATTTCTCTCTGGAAAGTGGCCCCGACATTTATAAGTCCAAAAGGCATTTTTCTGTAGGCGTAGGTACCCCATGGGGTGCGAAAAGTGGTTTTCAACTGGTCTGGGGGAGACATGAGGACCTAGTTGTACCCTGGAAAATTGTCTAGTAGTGACAATATTTTGGAACCGGATACCTGCTGGAGAATTTGTTCCATTGGAGGAACAGGATAATTGTCTTTGTCAAACGCTCAGTTTAAGTTTTGAAAATCGACACAGAGTCTAATTTTTCCACTTTTCTTCCTTACAGGGACAAAATTAGAGACCCATTGTGTGTGTCTTATTGGGAATATTATCTTTGCATTCAATAGTTTGTTTAGTTCTTTCTTGACCATGGGTTCAAGTTTAGGGTGCATCTTTCTCAGCTTTTGCTGAAAAGGTTGAGTCTGGGGTTTCATGGGGATGATGTGTTGTATAAAGTTAGGGTCAAAATTTTTTAAATCATCGTATGTCCAAGCAAAGACATCCTTGAATTCTTTAAACATTGTTATAAAGGCTGACTTCTCTTGCTCGGAACATCCCGTTCCCAGATTGATACATTGTAGATTATCTTTAGTCCCTAGATTTATTTTTTCATGGGTCAAGGAAGAACTATTTGTTTTACAATTTACTAATTCCCTGAATTTGTCATGCAAATCATAAAACTTTTCCTTACCACAGATTTAGGGATAGAATTTACCATATCTGATGTTGATTCGGGAAACCTCGGAATTATCCCAAAACATTAAGGAGAAATCATGTAATTAAAGATGAATAGATGATCACATGATTAATATCTGAAGCATCATTTATGGACAACATTTATAAAGGAATTATCCCAAAACATAATAAATCATGAAGACTAAAGCTATCAAAACCTATTATCACATCAAGATAAACAAAACTTAAATGAAGACACCATCCACAAGAAGCTAAAGCTGAAATGTGTATTGTTGTTCCATTAAAGTCTGTAAATCAATCATCCATCTTCTACCCCAGGACAGGATGGTTTCATTACAAAAAGTTGTAGTATTTAAAGAGTTTAGGAAAACTAAGCATCCTATATTCTAAAATGGAATCAAATCCCTGGATGATTTGGTAATTACAAAAATAGAGGGTAATAAAACCACTCAATATCAAATTATATCTCTTAATATTAAAAGAGTTTGTTTCTATTTACAAAATGAGCCAAAGAATTGGTTAATGACCCTAGAAATGATCCATATCATTATGTCTCCACAAGTTGCCCGATATCCTGAAAAGGAAAAACGAAAATAAAGAAATTTAGATATTCATTTAACCAACATTTTCCAATATTTCGAATGAGAACAAAATGGCTACATAATCTATTGATTATGTAGCTAGTCTTATTTTAAACAGCAGAAAACCGATTCAATCTATATTAATTAAGAACAAATCAACAAAATCACACAAATCTTTTACCTTTCAACTGAATGCTAAATTTGGCTCATAAAACCTCAAAAATAATCACTACTTTGACACACTCAGCATTTTTTATTATGACATTTCCAGTACTCTTCAAGCGTTTTCCCTGCATGTGTGCACTAACCTTGACTCTGTGGTTTTCATCCGTTAACGAGTAAATCTAAGTTGTGAGGTTCTTGATCTTTGCTTGGAGGGAGGGGACATCTGTGTAATACGTTTCTATCCAAAATAAACACACCTCACACCGTGGATCTGGGACAGTTGGTTGAGGATACCCATGGTCATGCATCAAAATGCTACCACTATTGTCTCTGGGCTCTTTACCGAGTTTGATCCCTGGAAAGCCTTCACTATGTTTCAGGCATGGTGGCATATTGTCTATGAAATTCTAGGTCTGGATGAGATCCGGTTTGAGGTAACTTGGGTCTTCTCTTGCCAAGAATTTCTCGATCTCAGAATCAGAGCTCTCATGGACCTCGATCGTTTTGATCGAGCTCATATGAGACTTTGATTTATTTTATAGGCTCCAATAGATTAATCTCCCTGTCCTTTTGTTCTTAAACCCTAAATCCGAGTCATTTTTAGACAGTTTGCGCGAGGGTCTGTTTATGGTTTTTGCAAAGGTGTTAGGGTAGACATACTGCTCGCGCTCATGAAATTCAGTGACTCTTGGGTCAGTATCTTGTTTCTTGGACATAGGCTCATCGAGTGCAACCCTATCACAGGGTTCTTTGGATGAGGAGATTGTTCTGTCAATGGAAGGGATAGGGGTTTCTTCTAACATGGGTTTATCAACCTCTACAGGGCTGGATGTAACAAAGCCATTTCGAGATAGGAAAGTGTCCCAATCGTCGCCCTGCAATTTTAAATGATGGACTAACAACATCTTGATCAACCCATGATGAAATAAACTGGAATTCAAACACTGTCTCTTATACCTCTTGGCCATTTTATATAAACTTCTCAATAAATAGAAAGGCATGTTCAACTGGAAACCGATGAAGTTCATTAACAGTCTTATGTGGTAAAGAAAAATGAGGCCGAAGCAACCTTCACGGGTAATGAACTATCTTAAAGCTGCCAATAAATTGTGCCACCTAGTCTTTAACAGAGATATAGGCATACCTTTATCACAACACTGGATTTTCCTAGAGGTAAAGAAGAAACTCCACGGCACCTCCTCTAACTTGGAATTCTTAAACCATTTTTTCCCACTAAGGGGAAGACCTGTTTCCTGGCTCAAAAAATCCTTGGTGATTTCAATTTGAATGTTACCCACTTTGTCTTGGCACCCATCGAAAGAGAGGGCGAACTCCTGGGCCGCTTGCAAGTTGTAACCTTGAAATTTCTCAAGAAATTCAAGTCATCCTTGACCCTTAAGGTCTTCTCTTGCGTTGTCATACAGGAGAAGGGTTTGCAAGCCATTCGGTTTGACACGGATGATGAGGGCCATGTGGATTCATATAAGCAGTCACGAGGGCAAACAGAAATCAATGTAAGCATGAAGGGTTTCACAAAACAGGAAGAACCAGGGCTAAAACCAAGGAAATAAAACTCCCACGTGATTAAATGAAGGAATGAGGGGTTTCATATGAGAATCGGGAATTTTGTGTAATGAATCACCGAGAGTACAGAACAAATCCTGAGACTTAACTTGAAATGATGGACATGTTGTTTTCAAACTTCCACTATCAACAAAGTACAGAATACAACCAGATGTGTTTGACATGGATGATTTTAAGGATGGAAATTTATTTTAAAATGTAGAAACCTTGACGAATATTACTAATCCTTCATATGTCAACTATAAATGTTTGGCGATTTTTAAGGTAAAATAATTTTATCCTATAGAATTTGGGCGAATCATTTTTAAAATAGTGAATCTCATTTTTGGAAAAACAATGGAAAATTAGCCCATGAGGGAAATTTAGCCCCTAAAATCATCCTTGGTGTTTGAATATCATCATTGTGTAAAGGGTGGAGTTGATCATTTTAAGATTAGGAAAAGAGGTGCTTGATAAATCAAAGCATAGAAACCATAAAAATGATTTACCAAGAATCATACATGAAACAAACTCATAGCCCGACATCAATCAATTCTTGGTTTATCAATTAAAGTTCCAGAGTATACCTTATAACAATGAGCAACTTTAAAACAACTATTTTATTGACATGAGATAAGCCTTAAAGAAAAATATCATTCTTAAAAAGGTTTGTATGAACATTTATTCTCCTAGGGAAATAAGCCTTAAATTCAATTGTAATAAATTCATAAGTTTCAATGATTCGTTCATGCTTTCAGCCATGAACGAAGCATGAAAATGAGAACTAAGAAAAATAAAAAAAAATTATAGCCCAAAACTCATCTTTCAAGTAGCAATGATCATGTGATGAAGCGGAGGGATCTATAGAATTTATTATTCGTTTCTTTAAGAGTTGAAAATACTGTGGGGCTGCCAACACCTGTACCATAAACAAGTGCATCAACCATGCACCAACCTGTACCAAACAACCTGTAATCAACCTGTACCATAAACAAGTGCATCAACCATGCACCAACTTGTACCTCAACCTATAATCATTCTGTACCATAAGCAAGTGCATCAACCATGCACCAAACTGTACCATCAACGAGTGCATCAACCATGCACCAAATATGTACCAAACATGCATCAAATAGACGTAAATTATGACTCATCAAGATGTACCAACATCATCAACTATACACCTCATGTATGTGCCATCTCATCAACTAATTGCCTCAACCATGTACCCAACATGTACCTCAACCATATACAAAATACATATACCAATATAACCATCAAAATTTCTCTAGCAATACATCACACTATCCATAACCAAATACCATAAACCATTACATCAAACCATGTGCCACAACCTCACTATTATACAACCTCTATCTGTAACATACCTCAACCAAAATCCCTCATCAATTTCATCATCCAAATCTTATTTGTAACTCTATAATAGACCTGGTTTATATGATCACATATATGAAAACCTTCCTTAACGTTAACAACAAGAGACTATCATTTTCATCAAACTTTACTTTAGTCTCGGATGACTAATTTTGGATTAGTCAAAAACCTTAACTTGCCATAATCATAACTATGTACCTGTAATGAATAAAGATCTGAAAATGGTACACAATGCTCTTTGGTGTCGTTTATGCAATTCCTCCATATTTCACTACTTGGAACCTCTCATAATAGGAGTTATAACAAAAATGGCATACCTTGTTGAATTTTGGCTTATACTAGAGAGCGAACTTGTAGAGCATGACCCGCACATAATATTTTTTGTATGTATCTGAAAATTGTACACATAATACTAAAGATTGTAATCTAACCAATACATTTGGTCTTGCTGAATTTTTGTCTATTATGAAGACATTATGATGTTTTTACCAGAAACACATGTTTTAGACTAGTTTTAGGACTAGCCACAAACCCTATTTTCCATGGCGTGTAAATCCAAAAATACAACGAACCACAAGATAAAATTTGTATCACATATACTTGGATATGTTTCCTCAATGGCCTCCCAATTTCATGGTATGAATCATTCTAGAAAAAAATTTATTGTGAAAATGGTGAGATGACCTGAAAATAACATACCTTAGAAAACATCATCAAAAGAATTTATCCTCCCTTGAATTTCGTCCTTCTTTACTTCACCTTCCCTCTAAAATTCAGATTAGATATCATTTGGTTGCCTCAGTCACTTGTGTATATTCAATATGCTCAAGTGTGATTAAAATGAGAGAGCCTTGACTCTTATTTATACTTCCATGTAGCTTCCTCAAGGGGTTACCTTTTAACCATCTTAACCCACTTTCCTTATTTTAGGGTTAACCCACTTCTAATCACTTGTCCACTTAGTAATTTCTCCATTAAATTTATTATTTAAATAATTTATTTTGTATTCACTTTGACTTATAGGACACTCATCACTTCACTTTATTATTTACCTTCTAAAATCTCTTAAACCACTTTGACTACTTTGACCTTTTGGGGCTTCTCGATGACTCATGAGGGTTCTCCAACTTCACATGGTCATAACTCTCTAACCATGAGGAGTTATGTGACGTTCCACATACCAGTGGAAATGGAATGACATGTACTATCCATCTACAATATTCTTACCTACAAATCTATCAAAACTCATACCATTATCCATCAAACAAAATTGGGTCCATTTCCCAAACCTTTCTCCAACTTCACATGGACATAACTCTCTAACCGTGAGGAGTTATGTGACATTCCACATACCAACGGAAATGTGTTAAGCCCTAATATTGGCTCATTACCCCTTAATTTGGGCATATTAGATTAGTAATGTTATTTTATTTATGTCGGCTTTAGGCCATTAGTTGTAATTTAGATTAGTAATGCTATTTTATTTATGTCGGATTTAGGCCATTAGTTGTAATTATACCTCCTAGT
>JZKD02S1159292.1:10040-29690 GCA_000966675.3 Picea glauca | reverse complement strand
GGGTAAAAGGAGGTTTCCCCCTCGAAGAGGCTTATTATCTGAAATTATCTCTTTTTCAAGCCGTTGAGTACTTTTCCTGAGGTTTTTCTATGCTATATTGATGTTTGGTTCTTAAAAAAATGGCATGACATGTAATATTCATATGAAATATTATTACCTACAAATATATCAAAACTCATACCATTATCCATCAAACAAACTTGGGTCCATTACCCAAACCTTTGTGCTACCGAAATTTGCTAACAGACTTTCTTCAAGGGTTGACATCAATGAAAACCAACCCAAATAATCAACAATCTCCCCCTTTGGCATTGATGGAAACACTTTGATGAAATACTGAAGTCATATCACTCATGCTCCCCCTGTGACCATCGCTCCCCTAGAACCATGCCTCTCTGCTCTTTCTCCAAGAATTTACCTTTGCATATAATAAATCTCTCCCCCTTTTTCATCAATGACAAAGGTACATTTCCATCTGGGGTTGATCCCCCTAACTGAATTGTCTATGGGGATACTCCCCCCGACTGAACTCTTCCTGAAACTGATCTCCCAACCTGAACTGTCATCTTTATGGTGCTTCCTCGTGCAGATCTAAGAAATATATGTAAATGTGTCGACCTACATAGAATATATCTAGCTAAACAATGATGCACACATTTGCAGAGAGAATTGGAAAAAGAAGAAGAAGGAGAGAAATAATGGAAATAATTTTCATTAACCATTGTGAATAATGAATAATTTACACATGATATACTTTGTATAAATCAATGAGTTCGACTTGAGGTGAACCAAGTCACCATAGTGGTGGTCTAGAGTGATATGGACACACACCAGCAGTTACAGGAGTGAACTTCCACCTATTCTAGTCTCTCAGGCAGCTACGGGAGTGAATTGCCACCTAGTTGAGTTAACTAGTCAACTAGTCTTCAGTTAACTGACTAAACAGAAAGTAGTGAGGAGTTAACTCAATGAATCAAGGATAATGCACCACTTTGGTGATGATACCAAGGCAAGGTCGAATTAACATGGTGATGATCCCAATGTTGCATGGTGATGATCCCAATGCAACATCTAAACTCAACTCAACTAGTCAAACTAAAGTGTGAACTGAAAGAGAATATTCTCCAGGTGGAATATTCTCTCCTAAAATATAGGAGACTATATAATGACTAATTATGACTAATAAACAAATAAAAACCTTAGGAAAAAGAAATCATAGGTGTGTGTGAAGTAACTCCAACACCCCCCTGAACATCACTATGGTGAAAATAAAGATTGAGTCTCGGCAACGAGGCCATGTTAGGTACCCAAGTATAAAAGATACACTGAAAATAAAGTGAGTAAAGAGGGAAAACCTCATGGGAAAAACCCCCCCTCAAGGTATAATGTATGTAAAAAAAGAAGAACTATAGTTGTTAGGCAACTGTGTCCTTCACTCCAAGACGACCTCGTAGAGAATGGAATTTTTGCTCAGTGAAGGTATTGGTGAAAATATTTGTCGTCTGTTTTGCTGAAGGACAGAAATGTAAGTCGATGATCCCCTCGTGTACTAAGTCCTAGATGTAGTGCATGTGGATCTCGATGTGCTTTGTTCACTACCTCTGAACTGGATCTCTACAGAACTTTAGAGTACTATGGTTGTCACACCAGATGGCGATCAGCTGATGAAACTGAATGCCCAACTTAGTGAGAAAATGTTGTAGCCACATAGCCTGAATGGTTATGTTAACTACCCCTCTGTACTCTGCCTCGGCTAAAGATAGAGAAATGGCAGATTTCTTCTTGCTCGACCAATAGATAGGCCCAGAACCAAGACTGAGTGAGTAACCATATGTGGACTTGCAATCAATGCTATCGCCAACCCAATCAAAATCAATAAAACAAATGAGATCTAATGTAGAGTCTACTTCATAATGAATCCCAAAGGTGATGGTGCCTTGTACGTATCGAAGGATACGCTTTGCAGCTTTCCAATGTAGCTCATGTTGCTCCTGCATGAACCTGGAAACTACGCCAATTGCATATGAGAGGTCTGTTCTGGGGTGTGTGAGATACAACAAGATCCACACTAGTTGTCTGTACAGTGTGTTTTCAACCAATGGAGTCTCCCCGCCATCCTCAAGTTTGACTCCTGATAGGAAAGGATTTGGAGCAGACTTGCAGTCTGTCATGTGATATCTCTTAAGGAGATCTCGTGCATACTTGGATTGAGACAATTTGATGCCTGATGCATCCTGACTAATATCAAGTCCAAGGAAGAAGTGTAGCAGACCCATGTATGTCATCAAAAACCTGTCATGAAGAATCCTCTTGACTGCATCTATCACTAAAGTCGAGCAACCAGTCATCAACAAATCATCAACATACAGAACTAAAAGTAGAAGTGAATCAATCATCCTAAGCATGTATACATTCGGGTCTGATTTACAATGTACAAAGTTCTATGACAACAAGTAGGAGTCCATCTTGGCATACCATGCCCTCGGAGCCTGCTTCAGGCCATAAAGTGACTTCTTCAGTCTACAGACCAAAGATGAGTCCTTCATAAATAAATTGGGTTGCTCCATGTAGAACTCCTCAGAGAGATCACCATGAAGAAATGCATTCTTCACGTCCATCCGATGGACTTCCCATCCCTTGGCTATCGCTATGGAAAGTGCCAATCGTATGGAATCCATCTTCACTACTGGAGCGAAGGCCTCATCATAGTCAATACCATGAACCTGCTGAAATCCTTTGGAAACAAGCCTATCTTTATATCTGCTGATCTGTACATCCTCTACGCTCTTGGTCTTGTAGACCCATTTTCATCTGACAAGTTTCCTCCCAGAAGGAAGGGGAACCAGATCCCAAGTCTGTTTCTCGAGGAGGGAGTTGTACTCCTTCTGCATGGTGGATTCCCAAAATGGATTTCCAGCAGCCTCACCATAAGACTGTGGATCTGAAGACTGAACCAAGAAAATATGCCTGGAAGGAAATGGTTCAATGGAATTGAGTGCAACACGAGGCTCCTCGAAATCAAATTGAGTCCTCTTGGTATCGATTGGATCACCAACGAGATCCCCTGCATCCTGAAGAGTAGTTTGTGCCCACTTGGGCCTCTGCTCTGGCTCTGCGACTGCATCTGGATGCTCTGACTCTACATCTGACTATACTGACTCTGAATCTAAATCATTTAAGTCCTCTGAATATGAACTCTCATTTGAAGAAGATTCAACATGTGCATTCTCATCATCTCGGACAAGTGGAAGAGTGAAGGTGTCTGCATGCGACTGCTGAGGTACATGCGAGACACTTTCCTTGAATTGGACACTACGCTCAATGATGAGTTAGTCCAAGGAAAGATCAATAAGCCAATATCTCTTCACACCGTCGAGGTATCCAACAAAAATGCACTCAGTGCTCTATGGATCAAGTGCCTTCCTCTTTTCAGAGGGAATACGGGCCCATGCACGTGAACCAAAAATGCGAAAGTGGACCACTTCTAGTTTGAGGCCGCTCCAAGCCTCGTAGGGGGTCTTATCCTTAACATATCTATTTTGGATGTATGTTGCACAGTTAAGTGCTTCAGTCCATAGTATCTATGGTAGTAACTTTCCATGCAACATGCAAGATGCCATCTCCTTTAGAGATCTTTTTTTCCGCTCGGCAACTCCATTTTGTTGCAGAGTGTAGGGAATTGTATGTTGCAACTGAATCCCTGCCTCATGGAAAAGATTATGAATCTCATGATTCACATACTCTCCCCCATTATCAGTTCGAAGGACTTTGATATTCTTTCCGAACTGTGTCTCAACCAAAGCTTTGAAATCTTTGAGGTGTTGAAAGACCTCGGATTTTTTCCTGAGAAAGTAGATCCAAGTAAAACGTGAGAAATCATCAAAAAAAATGAGAAAAAACCTTGATTTGTTGATCGATGGATGCGGAAAAGGACCCATGATGTCACTATGGATCATATCTAAAGGTGCGGAAGCTCGCTGAGACTTTCGTTTGATGAATTTCTATTGAGGGTGTTTTCTGAGAACACATCCCTCACATACTCCCTTGGAGAAATGGATGTCTGGTAGACCATCAACTAATATGTTCTTGCTAAGCTGTTGCATGTACCTGAAATTCAAATGTCCAAACCTTTTGTTCCATATCCTACTACTTTCATCAGCATGAGTAAGCAGTAAAGAAAAATCAGGTTCAATGAATTCAAAAAATGTATACAATCTAGACTGATGATTTACCTCACCGGTAGCAACCCTGGAGTTGGTTTGCATGTCGTATATGTGCACGGAATTTGGTGTGAATACGAATTTCTATCCAGTGCCAGAATTTTTCATTTGATATATAGAGAGAAGGTTGACAAAACGTTTGGGAACATGTAGCACATTCTCGAAGCTTCCATTGGTGAGTTCAATCCTTCCTTTGTCGGTGACTTCGACAGAAGAGTTGTCCCCCATCAAAATAGGAGGACCTTTGCATGCATCCAACTAAGAATAGACTTCTTTTGAGGAATCCATGTGATGTGATTCTCCTAAATCTATGATCCAAGCATCGGGAGAGGAGTTGATGGCAATCAATGCATGGCTAGAATTTCCTTTCTTGGAATTCAGATCTTCTGGCTTCTTCTTCTTTTCACCCTCGGGGATGCGATCTCCAAGGTTATTTTTTTGAAGTATCTGAGACATCAGATCTTTTTTTTTTTGCATGCATGCGGATTCTGAATGGAATCCTTTGTGACAGTATGTGCATTTCTCTCCTTTTCTTCCCTTTTCTCCTTTGGATCTGGAGGCATCGGTGAAGGGTTTTGTGTACCCTTCCTTCTTCGTATGTGCATGAGATTTCCACTTATCTTTGTCTTTATATTTATGATATTTGTGGCTTCCATCGTGCACAGTGAGTGCATGTGCCCTTGGGCCTTTGATTGTGCCCATGTTGATAAGCTTGGTTTTCTCTTGTGTCAGGGATTCGATAAAGTCCTCAAGAGAAGGCATATTCCAGGTGGCTCCAAAGGTGAATCTGAAAGCATGGAATGTAGATACGAATACTAAGAATTCAGGACCAAGATTGGAGAGAATGGTGGCAACCATTTGTTTCTCCTCCTTCGATTTATCAACCCCACAAGCTTTGAGTTGCGACAGTAAATCATTGAATTTTGTAAAGAAATCTTGGATATTCTAGAATCTTTTTGGATCCAGTGTGAGAAGCTCCACCTCCATCATGTGTCCCCTCATCTCATCCTGTTTTCCAAAGAGCCCTTCCAAGATGGTCCAGGCTTCATTGGGAGTCTTACAGGAAGATATATGAAAAAGGAGATCAGGATAAATAAGACTGCAAATTGTTCTGAGTGCCTCATCCATGTGATTTAAGTACTTGGATTTTTCTATGGCTGATGTTGGATCTATATCTATATTCATGGTTAACCTATACAACCCTCTGGATCAGAGATGTATGGCTATTTTCTCCTTCCATGAAAAATATTTGTAAGGTGTAAGAATGAATTCTTTTTGGAATTCCATCTTTTCGTTGTCTTCAATCTTTAGTACCTACAAACAATTTTGGTTTAGCTTTTGCTTAGCAGTCTGTCGGCTCTAATACCATGTAAATGTGTTGACCTGCACATAATATATCTAGCTAAACAATGATACACACATTTTCAGAGAGAATTGGAAAAAGAAAAAGAAGGAGAGAAAGAATGGAAAGAATTCTCATTAACCGTTGTGAATAATGAATAATTTACACATGATATACTCTGTATAACTCAATGAGTTCGACTTGAGGTGAACCAAGTCACCATAGTGGTGGTCTAGAGTGATATGGACACACACCAACAGTTACAAGAGTGAACTACTACCTATTCTAGTCTCTCAGGCAGTTACGGGAGTGAACTGCCACCTAGTTGAGTTAACTAGTCAACTAGTCTTTAGTTAACTGACTGAACAGAAAGTAGTGAGGAGTTAAATCAAGGAATCAATTCTAATGTTCCACTTTGGTGATGATACCAAGGCAAGGTCGAATTAGCATGGTGATGATCCCAATGCAACATATAAACTCAACTCAACTAGTCAAACTGAAGTGTGAACTAAAAGAGAATATTCTCCAGGTGGAATATTCTCTCCTAAAATATAGGAGACTGGATAATGACTAATTATGACTAATAAACAAATAAAAACCTTAGGAAAAAGAAATCCTAGGTGTGTTTGAAGTAACTCCAACAATATGATAAGCATTCAAAAGCATTCATTTTGTAGTAGAAATTACTCCAAGTCTTTGGCTAAGATACTCAAAGGCTTCTCTTGGAAGTGGTTTTGTAAAGATGTCTGTCACTTGTTATTTTTTGCCCACATATTCAACTAGGATGTTATTCTCTGCAAATTGTTCCTGTAGAATGTGATACTTTATTGAAATGTGCTTTGTCTTGGAGTGCATCACTGGGTTCTTTGAGATATTGATGGCACTTGTATTATCACAATAGATTTGAATGGGATCATCATACTCAACCTGTATATATGTTAGAGTTTATTTCATCCATAGAAATTTTGTACAATATGTCATTTCTAAAATATATTCTGCCTCAGTTGTAGATAAGGATATTGATGATTGTTTCTTGATTAACCATGATACTAAACACACACCCAAGTAGAACACTGCTCCACTGGTGCTTCGTCGGTCATCGATGCAACCTGCCCAATCTGAATCTATGTAGGAAATAAGTGATAGATACTTTACTTTTAGATACCATAATCCAAACTCTTTTGTTCCTTTGAGATATCTGAAAATCATCTTCACTGGTAATACATGTGATTCTGTTGGCGCTGCTTGAAATCGTGTGATCCAGATTATTTTCGACACAAAATGAGAGTGGAGATATAACACAGAAATATTCAGAGATATTGCAATAGAGACCACAATATAACAGATAGATATCGAAAATATAACAAGAGTCACAAATATACAGTAATACATGAATTATATTAATGAAATAAATGTACAGAGACTGTAAAAATACAAAGTGAAACATTCGCTAGAATGGTGGCAGCTTATCTCTAAGAAGAGATGTGATAGCTACTTGCATTTGCAATAAGATGATTACAATGAGGCTCTGAAGGAATTTTTACAATAAACAGGAATGCCAAAAACCCTAGGCATCCAAAAACCTAACCCTAGGAGATGAAGCGCCAAAAGTCATGTGGGCCCCGTTTGGGTAAGTTAGTACAACAACTTCCTAGGGTCGTAAATTTTGCATACGATCTTCGTTTTAGGCGTATGATAGCCCGTTGGAAAGGTATCATCACGGAGATTCATTTTAGGCACAATATCGAAGGAACTTCCATATTTCAAAAATGTTTTCCCAAAAAAACATCGTTTAGGGCCTCAAAACGGCTCTGGAAGTTAAAAACTGCTAAAAATAGTAAATTGCCAAAATTGCCAGAAAACTATTTTGAGCCAGTTGGAAAAGGTGGGTGGCCACCAATATCCACCTGGATCAATCCTACTTCCTTAGAAAGAAATGGTCTCCATTGCGTTGAGTGCCTGGGGGAGAGGAAAAATGTTTGTTGAATCTGAATCTTGGTGAGTTGCTTTCCTTGGTGGATACGTCGCGCTTCTCAGTTTGTGGAAATTTGTCAAGGACCTATTAAGGATGAGGTTGTTCAACAAGTCGAGCTACATGAGAGGATGGTGTACAGAAGGAATCTTTGTGCTTTGTTGCAACCTTTTCGACCTTCTTTTGTTGGATAGAAGGTGCTTATGGTGAGGCTGTAGTGGTTGCAGTGTCCTTTTGTTCCCCTTTTGAATAGATTCTGAAGAAGCTGAACTTTGCAATATGAGATACTACCTTGCAGCACTTTTTAGGTGGAACAATAGTCAGAACTAACTCTGGTATTCTGTAGAGATGACCCCCTAGAGAAACAATGACCTTGCACGGTCGAGACTCATAAACAACATGGCATCTCCATGTATATGGCTGGACCAAGAGAACATCACAGACATCCAGTGGGGAAACATCACATAATACCTCATCCTTGAAGGGCTAGATGTCGTATGACAATCGACACTGCTCGTTGACACGAATATCTCGTCCTTGGTGAAGCCACCCGATGTTGTATGGTAGCGGGTGTGGTGTTGTCAACAATCCCAACTGTTTGACAACCTCTGTTGAGATGAGGTTCTTCTGGCTTCCGCTATCAACAATAAAATGCAACAGGGTCCCCTTCACCCACATATGTAAATGAAAAATACGCTCCCCCTCTTCAGGATCTTTTGGTTCTTCTAGTTGAATTGATGCGGTAGCGACAATAGCAGTGGGGTCTACGTCGATGATCTATCTTTTACCAGTATTTTCATAATCAGATTCTGAATCATGGTTTGGTTCGGCTCCTTGTCTTTTATCTTGGACACCAATGACTGTTTTGAGCAACATGCATCAGTGTTGTGCTAGGGGCTTTTGTGGAAATCGCACCATTTTCTTGTGTCCTTCTTTGTCTTCCTGTGACCCTTATTTTCCTATGGCTTGGACTAGTTTTCGGGAGACTGTTTGTTAGGGTCGTCTTTGTCATACTTTGGTTGTTGTGGATTTTTAGACCCGAACTCCCATTTGTTTTGGTGCTTAAATGTCTTCTCGATTTTAACAGCATATCGATAAGCAGCGCCAAGTGATGAAATGTACAGAAAATCTATTTCAGTTTGGATGTATTTGTGTAGAGCCCCAGATAACAACTAATAGCCAAATATAATTCCCTTGTGCCTGTAAAAATACTTCCTTCCTTATGCTCCATATCTCATACTTTAAACCATTCTAACCATTAAAAAATTGTACTCCATTCTCAGAATAATAAATGATCTCCTTCCAGTGGTTAAATTGTTTCCTGAAGGAACCTACTCTGATACCAATTGTTGGATTACAGAGAGGGGGGGATGAATCAGTAATAGAGAAATTTAATCCCTTTTAGCCATAAAATGCAAGTATTATATCAATGTATCATTATCATCCAATAGTTGCAAAGTAAATACACAATGAAAAAATGAGCAATCATACACATACATAGCACACCAGTTTTTTACGTGGAAACCCAAAGCGGGAGAAAACCACAAAATGTTTTTTATTATATGTCTTTAAGAATTACATTCATTGGAAGCACCAACTTCCTTTCTTTTTCCATCTGCAACTGGAAGGAGGCTCTAACCCCCTAGTTTCTCAAGCTACAACCTGAGGGAAGCTCTAACTCCCCAATTCTCTGGATATAACCAGAAGGAGGCTACAACCCCCTATGTTCTCCAGCGACAACCAGAAGGTGGCTACAACCACCTATCCTTGCCTCGTCCAACCCCCTTAGATATAAGTATAATTATTGAACCACTATCACACTATCACTGTGATATATACTGTTGTAAACCTATACCAATCTACCTGTAATCAACCTGTACCATAAACAAGTAAACCAACCATGCACCAACCTGTACCAAACAACCTATAATCAGCTTGTACCATAAGCAAGTGCATCAACCATGCACCAACCTATACCTCAACCTGTACCATCAATGAGTGCATCAATTGTTGGCCCTTGGTTATGGAGGCAAGTGAAGATCAAGGAATAAAAGGAAAAATGTGAAATTCACGCAAGACGCGGTGATTGTTATTGGGTCGAAGTGAGCAAAAGAGAAGAAAAGATGGAGCAAGTCCCGAGAAATCAAGTCGCTGGATGAGGAGATCAAGGATGACATATCAGCAAGGAATAAGGTTCGTGGAAAACTCAGCAAGTGGAAAAATCCACCGTTAGATGCTTTGGAGCACCACGCAAAAAGAAAGGAAAGACAGGCTGGCAAAGCCCTGAAAATATGGGTCAAGTTGATCTAGTCTTTTAGACAACTAGAGTTTTGGTATCTAGGGTTTTAGACACCTAGGTTTTTGGTATCTAAGGTTTTGGACACATAGGTTTCGGCCTAAGCATGTCGGTGAGCTATTGTAATGTATAAATAAAGGTCATGAGGACCTAGTTTGGGGTTGGTATGATATTGTTGTTGATATAGAGGTATTGTTGTTATTAGTGATTATTGTTGGGAGGGGAAGAAGTGTTAAGTGTGAGAGCCTTCTGGTATTGTAGATCTTCAGCTGAGTGCAAAGATCAACCCTGCAGCTGGGTGCATAGGGAGGGGAGAGAAAGAGAGGAGAAGAGAAGAGATCTACTAGCTAAGAGCGTAGACGAGAACTGTATGCTTCAGATTAACATATTATAAAGAACATTTATGTGGATGTAGCCCTAGAGATAGGGTGAACCACATATATTTTGTGTTGTGTGTGATTGGTATTTTGTCTCCGTCATTGATATACTATGATTGCATTACTTTTTTAGATATGATAAGTAGATGTGCAGAGTAGATCCTAGCTGATACATGATATATGAATGCTATGTTGTTCTTGCATTAGTTCCACTTGATATTCCCCCTGGTTGTAGACATCTTTGTCCTGCAACCCCCTCATAACTACTTTGGGTGAGATTTCATCTGCTTCGCAGGTGTTGCCGAAAGGGCCAGTAGTTAGGGCTTGTTGGTGCGCTCTTGGAGATAAACCTTGGGTCTGCCCCTGTGCCAACAAATGGTTTCGTTGTCGGGACAGGAATATTCTTGAGGGAATGTCAAGGTAGTTTCCATCGAAGACAAAGACTCAAAAGTGGATAGAGAATCAAGAAAAGGACTTTTTTGAAGCCCAAAATAAGAACTCTAATCTGAGTACAGAGGATTGGTTGGAGAGACATATTTTTACTAATATACACGAGATATTCTTTGGGGGAATCCATCAGGAGTTGTATGAGTGGCTAGCTAGATTATAAGACACCCAGTTCGAGATTCGATCTAGACCTTTTGTAGTGTGGAATTCAGAGCTAATCAAGAAGTTAAAAAGAGTTGATAACGTTGTATCACGAGCAGTAGATCACTGGTTTGATAGCACCATTGGAGAGTACATCATAGAGTTTGTTGTTGACAGAGTAGAATCATAAAGCCAAGCTGAGAGATACTTCTTCAAGGGATCTAGAGGAAATTTTTTACAATTCCTGAAGTTGAGACTCAATATGTTATTGCATGAGAAGAACATATTGAAGATACAGTAGATTGGTCGGATCTAGAAAGGATAATGTTCAATAATTAGGACAGTGACAGCGACACAGAAGCTAGACATACGCACAGTGGGAGAGTGTTCAGAGAAGTTTACCTTGCGAACCTATTCAAGAAGAACTACGGGGACGAAGGTTTCTATAGTGGATAAGAGGCAGATCTGACAGACGAGGAGAATTCAAAACCTACTGGGACAGAGGAAGAGAAAGCTAAAGAGATTTGCCAAGAAGAACCTGAAACTTCAAGAACTGCGCAGACCATAGAAGTAAGTACTGTTATCCCTCCTGTTGATTGAGTAGTATTAAGCAATTAGAGTAATCCTAGCCACCAAACTACCCATACCACTGTCAATAGTAGTCCACCACATATTTAGTTAGGAACCCTAGGAACATATATGGCAGATGAGATGAGGCTTCCTATTTTTAGGGGAGATGGATCTGAAGATCCTGATGAGCACTGGTTCCTATGTGAAGTTGTATGGAATATTAAAAATGTCATGGACGGATTTTTCAAAAGAACCCAGTTTAGTACCACTCTAAGGGATCGTGCACTAAGTTGATACATGAAGTTTTTTCAAGGACTTGCACAACCTAATACATTGACTCAGATTAAGAATGTGTTGATTGTAGAGTTCAAGAAACCCAATTCAAAGTCACAGTGTATTACAAAACTGAAGGAGATCAAGCAGAAGGTGGTCGAAACTATTTGGGAATTCGATCAGAGATTAAAAACCTTAATAGGATGATTGAATTTTCAAATCCCAGATGAACAGAACAAGGAATGGTTCATTGTTTCCCTCTTACCACACATCAAAGTTCCTCTTATGCAATAGAAGATTGTTTCGCAGTCTGAGGCACTAGAGATAGCCATGAAGCTTGAATCATCCCCTATGGGAGAATCCATCTCAGGTATGAGTCGGATCTTGAGTTAGCTAACTAGTTTGTCTATACAGGTCGAAGATATGAATAAAGACAAGGGAAAAGATAAAAGAGAAGACATATGGCGTGTCAAATGCAGATCAGAAAGCCATGACAAGGAACATTGTCCCCTATTCAATGAACACTTGGATTTTGGAGCTCTAAGCCCCTTGAAGCAAGTCACCTTACCCTGGTGCGTGGCATGCAGAAATAGACATCGCCCTGGTCAGTGCTACTACATGAAAAAGTATGTTCAGACACCTACAAATTTGTATTGTACCTTTCGTAAGTTCATGGGACTTGATGATAGAGATTGTAGGGCTTACGATCTCATGCATGAAATTTTGAGAGACATATATAAGATTCAAGGCAAAGTACAGCAAGAAGGAAACACTACGCAATACAACACCCCTAGGAGAGGAAACTTCAATCCTCATAGTGGATTCAGAGGAAGAGGATGAGGAGGAGGAATGGGTCGAGGATGAGGACAGATAATTTGTTATAACTGCGTGCAACTAGGACACCTTGCAAGAGATTGTCAAAACCCTTTTACTACTTGCAGCTATTGTAGCTCATTTGAACATGTTATAGAAGATTGTCCTGTACTTCTATCTAAGCTTCAAGAAATATGAGGACCTCAGCAGAACCCACAAGTGAAACTAATGTATGTTGAACATCGCGGAGAAGACCCTAGAGTGGTTGTTATAAACAGAGGAGGTGGTGTTACAATAGAAGGCAGACTGACCCAAGGGAAGATTACAGAAGAGTCAGGAATCGGGAAAGATACAGAGAAGACACAAATGTTTGATGCAAAGAAAGAAAGACAAATGTTTGAGGAGGCAAGAAAATAATTCATAGGAGACCAAGGCTCTTCATCAAAGACAAGACAAGAAGTGAGATAATATGGAATGCCTCTGGCATTTCATCAATCTTCTTCTCCAAAAGAAGGAAAAGAGGTAAGCAAGCTCATGGAATTTTTATATACTTGTATTAAGTTGATTCAGGATGAAAGCGTTGTACAAGAGTTACAGAATTTAATCACAAAATATGAGTTAGGAAAGATAGATCCCTTACTGAATAGGGCAGTACACCAAATTGGTAAGAAGAGAAGGACAAATAAGGAATTACATTTGAATGCTCAAATAGGAGAATATGAGATAGATTATGTAGTCCTTGACTTAGGGTCGGAGGTCAATGTCATGACGAAGCAAACCTGGGCACTGATAGGAAAATCGAAGTTGATCTATTTCCCTATCAGGCTTAGGATGGCCAATCAGCAAGCTGTAAGCCCTTTTGGCAAATTAGAATATGTCCCTGTGGACATTGATGGAGTAAGAACATTTGCATATTTTGAGGTAATTGAGATAGTTGATGATAGCTTCCCTTACCCTGCACTGCTAGGAATTGATTGGGCCTTCAATAATTCCACTGTGGTTGATTTGAAGAAAAGACATGAATTTTGAAAGAGATGGCCTTAGGGTCATTGCACTGTTAGATCCATATGAAGGTCAGTGATACAAAGAACCTATCATAGAAGAAGACCGCGCATACGAACTAGAAAACATATACAAATTAACAGCCAAATAGTAGGATTACATCAATCCTACCACTGATGGGAACCTAAGCTGGTGAAGTGATAGCGCATGTTCATCAGACTCAGAATAAGCACTGGAGAAATGGTAGAATAAAATGTATGAAGTATCTACAAGAAGATGCACTAGACTAACCAGAGAAGTTCATTGGATTGGCACAACAGTAAGTAACTTACCCACCTTTGATGGTCTAAATCCTTTAGAAACCTTCTTGTCGGACTTTGAATAAAGTGTACCAATACAAAAAAGATTGTTGACAATGGATGAGGCCTTCAAATCCACACCAGCAAGATGGTGGGGGACACATAAACATAGCATCACAGAATGGGTACAATGTCTCACCATGATGACAATGTGATTCTCAGCACAACTAGAAGGATGTGAAGTTCGCTACATAGGTCAAATTTGTCCAAAGGACCATGTGCGAAGATGTGAGGAATCATGGAGAAACATTCCTTAAGAGAAGTGAGTGCACAAATTCATTAACACACTGGACACGACACCTATCAACTGGTACCTCCAAGCAAAGTTCTGCCTCACCACTATGGATTGGAAAGGTATGACCCAGAATTTTGTAACCACCTTCTTATTTGAAAGTCAATATCCTTCAGTAGATCAAGCATGACAGATTGTAAGATAGAAAGTATTTGAAGAGGAATCTAGCCTCCCTATGGAACAAGAAGAGGACGAATGGACTGCGCCTCTCCAAAAACTGCAAGGTTGTTACAACATCAATGTCGATGAAGACGATGATCCTAGGAAGGTAAACATCGCAGAAACAGAAGACCAAAGAGATGTGGAAGGACCAGGAGTTCAGCTACCATTCATTGGAAATCCAATCAAGATTAAGAAAATCAATATTGGAATAGAAGAGACACCAAAGCTTGCAAATGTTGGATATTATTGGGATGTTGCCACCATTGACAAAATTACAGAGTTACTGCATGAATATCAGGACTTGTTTCCAACCAAGTTCACTGATATGAAGGGCATTAAAGAACCTATGGGAGAGATGAGGATCCCTCTGAATCCAGATGCAAGACCAGTCAAATAGAGACCATACAGACTGAACCCTAAATATAAAGAAAAAAGTGAAAATTGAGCACGACATAATGTTGGAAGCAGGGATTATAGAACCTATGGAAGATTCAAAGTGGATTATTCCGATGGTGGTACAAAAAAAGAAGGAAGGAGAAATCAGAATATGTTTAGATCTTAGGAATCTTAATTATGCTTGTTTGCATGACCCCTTCCCTACACCATTCACTAACAAAGTGTTAGATAATGTGGGAGGCCAAGAAGTATATTCTTTTATAGATGGATTTTCAGGATACCATCAAATCTGGATTACCAAGGAAGATCGCCATAAGACCACATTTGCAATAGAATGGGGGTCCTATCAGTATACAGTGATTCCATTTGGATTGAAGAATTACCCAACCATCTTTTCCAAGGTGGTGGTCGAAGCATTCAAGGAATTTTTGCGTAAATTTCTAGAATCGTATTTTGATGATTGGCCTATTTTTAGTTTATTGAAGAATCATATTGAATGTCTAAGGCTAATGTTGGATAAATGTAGGTAGTGTCAAATTGCCTTGAATCTGAAGAAATGCATTTTATTTTCACCATTTGGAGTTCTGTTAGGTCATATTGTATGTAAGCAAGGATTGTTGGTAGATCCATCCAAGATCGACATTATAGTTGATCTACCCCATCCTACTTCAGTCAAGCAGTTGTGCACTGCACTGGGACACACTGGATACTACGGGAAATTCATTAAAGAATATGCTCAGATTACAGCACCTATGGAGAAGTTGTTGAAGAAGGATTGTTAGTTTAGTTGGACAGAAGAATGCCAGCAGAGCTTCGACACACTAAAACAAAAAATGGTTTCTACGCCTATTCTGGTTTTCCCAGAATCAACCAAGGAGTTTCATGTGCATGTTGATGCATATTCCATTTCTTTAGGAGTAGTGTTAGCACAACCTAGAGAAGGATATATTGACCACCCGTTATCCTTTGCTAGCAGGAAGATATCAACTGCTAAAATTAATTACACCACCACTGAGTGAGAAGGGTTAGCCATGGTGTATGCATTGCAGAAGTTTTGCCACTACTTGTTGGGAGGACACTTTAAAATGTTTACTGACCACTCTGTGTTGAAATACCTAGTCAACAAGGCAGTGTTGGGGGGAAGGATATGCAGATGGCTTTTGTTGTTTCAAGAATATGATTTTGATATCATAGTAAATCCAAGGAGAATGAACAAAGGTCCTGACCACTTGTCAAGGTTGGAACATGGTGAAGAGTCAACCAGATTGGAGGATACACTATCAAATGCATAGCTATTGGCCATTAGAAAGATCGATGACCACTTCATAGAGATAGTCCAGTTCCTATCAACAGGAATGTCACCTAGTGAGTACACAATTCCTCAGAAGAAACAACTAGTAGTGCGTGCAGCAGACTTCTCACTTATAGTCGGACATCTATACAATATGGGACATGATGAGATATTGAGAAGATGTGTTATGGAGGAAGAATGACCATTGATCCTCGTGGAATCTCATGAAGGCATCATAGGAGTACATTATGTAGGAAAATCAACTGTGCAAAAGGTTCTGAGAGTTGGCCTTTGGTGGCCTACCTTACACAGAGATGCTAAAGAATACTCCAAAGCCTGCAATGTATGCCAAAGAGTGGGGAAACCTTCTAGAAGAGATGAAATGACACTAGCACCACAACTGACCCTACAAGCATTTGAGAAATGGGCCATTGACTCTGGTTGACCTATAAACTCACCAGGAAAGTGTACAAGAGAAAGGTACATAATTATTGCGACAGAGTACTTGACTAGATGGGTCGAAGCAAGAGCAGTTAAGGATTGTAGTGAAACTATAGTTGTGCGCTTCATATTTGATGACATCATAACCAGGTTTGGATACCCAAAGATCCTTATGAGTGATCAAGGCACATATTTCATCAATAAGATAGTTGAAGCCCTCACTGAAGAATTTGCAGTCCACCATCAGAAGAGCACATTGTACCATTCACAAGAAAATGGGACAGTTGAAGAATTTAACAAGATTTTGGAGACAACGCTCACGGATATTTGCAATGTGAACAGGGATGATTGGGATCTAAGAGTATCGGCAATATTATGGGCCTATAGAACCACTTGCAAGAAGCTGACAATGCAGACACCTTTTAAGTTGGTATATGGCCTTGAAGTTGTTGTCCCAATGGAATATTTGGTACCAATCCTGAGAATTGTTTCCTTTACAGATATGGATGACCCTGGCATTTTTCAAGAGAGGCTTACACAGTTGGTTGAATTGGAGGAAGACAGATTTGTTGCAGGATTCCATCAACAAGTACAGAAGGAAAGAGAGAAGGCATATCACGACAGGAACATTAAGAAGAAGGCATTTAAACAAGGTGATATAGTCCTGATATATGACAGTAAGTTCATCAAACATCCTGGGAAGTTCAGAACGCATTGGCTAGTACCATATGATATCACTTATGTTACAAAGGGAGGATTTTCACAATTGAAGACGTTGAATGGAGAATGGAAGGAAGGTTTAGTGAATGGGAGTTGGTTGAAGTTGTACTATGACAACCAGCTTCCTCACAGCTCTCAGTAGAAGCATGAAGAAAAGGGTCTAGGTACCAGGTGCAGTTGAAACTGGGTACCAGACACAGAAATGGCAGTCTGCACAAGGAGGAAAAGGAGGGATAGAACAGAAAGTAGAGGTCACATTGCGCAGTCAGAAGTCGAAGTAAAACAGAAGCATCAGGTCTAAAGTGCCTCGGGATGAGTCATAGGTGAGTGTTGGGGGCCTGTTGGCCCTTCGTTATGGAGGCAAGTGAAGATCAAGGAAGAAAAGGAAAAATGTGAACTTCGCGCAAGACACAATGACTGTTATTGGGTCGAAGTGATAAAAAGAGCATAAAAGATGGAGCGAGGCCCAAGAAAGAAATTCATTGGATGAGGAGCTCAAGGATGATAGATCAGCAAGGAAGAAGGATCGTGGATAACTCAGCAAGTGGAAAAATCCACCGTTAGATGCTTTGGATCACCGCGTGAGAAGAAAGGAAATACAAGTTGGCAAAGCCCTAAAAATATGGGTCAAGTTGACCTAGGGTTTTAGACACAGTTTTGGTATCTAGGGTTTTAGACACCTAGGTTTTGGCCTAAGGATGTCGGTGAGCTATTGTAATGTATAAATAAAGGTCATGAGGACCTAGTTTGGGGTTGGTATGATATTGTTTCCGATCCAGAGGTATTGTTGTTATGAGTGATTATTGTTGGGAGAGGAAGAAGTGCTAAGTGTGAGAGACTTATGGTATTGTAGATCTTCAGCTCGGTGTGAATATCAACCCTGCAGTTGGGTGCGCAGGGAGGGGAGAGAAAGAGAGGAGAAGAGAAGAGATATGCTAGCTAAGAGCACATATGAGAACTGTATTCTTCAGCTTAACATATTATAAAGCACAATTCTATGGGTGTAGCCCTAGAGAGAGGGTGAACCACATATATTTTGTGTTGTGTGTGATTGGTATTATGTCTCTTTCATTGATATATTGTGATTACATTATTGTTTTAGATATGATAAGTACATGTGTAGAGTAGATCCTAGTTGATACATGATATATGAATGTTGTGTTGTTCTTGCATTAGATCCACTTGATATTCCCCCTGGTTGTAGACATCTCTGTCCTGCAACCCCCTCATAACTGCTTCGGGTGAGACTGCTTCTACTTCGCATGTGTTTCCGAAAGGGCCAGTAGTTAGGTCTTGTTGGTGCGCTCTTGGAGCTGAACCCTAGGTCTTCCCCTATGCCAACATCAACCATGCACCAAATATGTACCAATCATGCATCAAATAAACATAAACTATGACTCATCAAGATGTACCAACATCATCAACTATACACCTCATGTATGTGCCAACTCATCAACTGCTTGCCTCAACCATGTACCCAACATGTACCTCAACCATATACCAAATACATATACCAATATAACCATCAAAATTTCTCTAACAATACATCACACTATCCATAATCAAATACCATAAACCATTACATCAAACCATGTGCCACAACCTCACAATTATGAAACCTCTATATATAACATACCTCAACCAAAATCCATCATCAATTTCATCATCCAAATCTGATTTGTAATCCGGTAATAGACCTAGTGTATATGATCACATATCTACAAACCTTTCTTAACTTTAACAACAAGAGACTAGCATTTTCATCAAACTTTACTTTAGTCTCACATGACTAATTTTGGATTAGTCAAAAACTCTAACTTGCAATAATCATAACTATGTACCTGTAATGAATAAAGATCTGAAAATGGTACATAATTTTCTTCAGTGTCTTTTATGCAATTCCTCCAGATTTCACTACTTGGAACCTCTCAGAAAAAGAGTTATAGAAAAAATGGCATACCTTGTTGAATTATGGCTTATTCTAGAGAACGAACGTGTAGAGCATGCCCCACACGTAATATTTGTTGTATGGATATGAAAATTGTACACAGAATACTAAAGACTATACTCTAACCAATACATTTGGTCTTACTGAATTTTTATATGTTATGAAGAAGTTATGACGTTTTTACCCGAAACACATGTTTTAGACTAGTTTCAGGACTAGCCACAAACCCTATTTTCCATGGCTTGTAACTCCAAAAATACAATGACCCACAAGCTTAAATTTGTATCAAAGCTACTTGGATATGTTTCCTCAATGGCCTCCCAATTTCACGGTTTGAATCATTCTAGAAAAAAAATTATTTCAAAAATGGTGAGATGACTTGTAAATAATATACCTTAGAAAGCATCATCAAAAGAATTTATCCTCCCTTGAATTCCGGCCTTCTTTACTTCACCTTCTCTATGAAATTTGTCTTAGATATCCTTTGGTTACCTCAGTCACTTGTATATATTCAATATGCTCAAGTGTGATTAAAATGAGAGAGCCTTTCCTCTTATTTATACTTTCATGTAGCTTCCTCAAGGGGTT
>JZKD02S1159281.1:0-12775 GCA_000966675.3 Picea glauca | reverse complement strand
TGTCTACAATTTGAATGTGGAAATCCAAGAAAACGTTTTTTAAAGCCCCAAAATGGCCCTAAAAGTACAAAAAGATGTACTGACATGAAAAATTTCAAAATAAGCCAGTTGGAATAGGTGGGCAGCCACCAATATCCACCTGGATGTTGTGTAGGGCTTCAAGATAGCCCTGTAAGTGAAGAACTCACAATTACAAAGAAATTTCCTCATTACGGAGAAACATACTGAACTGAAAATTGTGTAGATGAGTCAGTTGGAATATGGAATAGGTGGGTGGCCACCAATATCCACCTTGATCACTGAAAAGGAAGTCTCAGAGCCATGTAGCTACAACGTGGCACCTTGGGAAGTCAATTCCCAACAATTCTCTCACCTAGAGTGAATGCTCTCACTTGGAGTGAATGCTCACAGGCTTGACAACCTGCTTCTTCAATGTCCTACGAACTTGACAACCTGCCTCTTCAATCCAGATCAAAATATTTCTCAGGTATAGGTACAGGTACATATATTATCATAATGAAGGTACATATGATAGTATTATGGAGGTGGTAAGATGAGAATGAATAATGATGGAATGATAGGGGAAATGAACCAAGTCTCCCAAATTTCTGTGCATTTCCCAACTTGACGCTTGTCATGTTGGGAACTACATGGTACCCCACATGGATTCCCTCACAAGGTGATATGTTCCCCCTAACGGACATAGGATAAAATGACTTATCCTCTACTTTAGACTTTAACTTTAGGAATATTAATAATATATTCCGTTTTGGTGGAAGCCCCCTTAGCGTAGCCCATTTTATGGAATCTTAGCCCCCCTTTCCCATTCCAGTGGAGTTTATCCCCCCATACTCTTTTACATAGTTGGTCTATGACAATGATGTGTTTTCATTAATATTTGTGTGTGATTACATATTACAATGATGACTCACTGACCATTTTAGCTTCTGGCTCTCTAGTATAATAACCACACAGACACTCTGGCCTCAAAATACATATACAAAACGGAACTCTGACCCAAAATGTCTTGGCTCACCAACCTATGTGTTCATTTACGTTTGTATGTACAATTTGGGTTTGGCCTAGGGGTATTACAGATATTCAAAGCTCAAGATGAAAATGGCTTGCATACTTAGCATAATTTCACTAACATAAGGGTTATTTAATGGATTCTTTTACTCGTCCACCCAATGGATCTTATTTATATTGCCAAAATTTGGTTGGAGTATTTAGGTATGGGCTATATGAGGTAATTAACCTGAGAAACCCATGAAATTTGCCTAAAAAGGTGCATTATGTGCACATTTTATTTTATTTTGGTGAAAAATGAATGCATATGTGAATTGTTGAAGAGGAAAGAGTGTATATAAAGTTTCATATGCTCTATGTTATATCAAGAGTAGCGTATGACTAGATAGATGGTGTTTTTTAAAGATCATGAGGAGGAATTTTGGTCTACAAATGGGAGATATATTTGGGATTTTGGCCAACAAGTGATATGGAAACATATGTTATTAAATATTCCCTTTAATGTGTGAGGTTAGAAGTGAATCTGATGGACAAAATACATTATAAAATCTAGGAGGAAACTATGCAATGGACCAAGGAAAAGTTCACCAAACACTAGATTAGAACAATACCTGCAAAAGAAATCAAGTATGATAGAATGGTACCTATGGGCATACCCATGCTCAGGAGTGATGAAAGAATGACCACCAAATCAAGTACACTATGAATCCCTGAAGTATGTATATAAATAGTGATAATATCCCATGAAAAAGGATTACACAATGGATCCATGTCAAAAGAGATCATAGCCACGAATAGATACACAATGGATCTATGTCTTAGTATAAAAGGAGGATATCTAGAAACAAAAAAATGAACAAAATGATCCTCCACTAGTACTAATGTCATGTAAGGGAGTGGTATTGTCTAATATAACTTGGTTATGAGAATAAAAGAGGTGATGTTACTATAGACCCGAGGTCTTCAAAACCAACTATTGATGGTACGAGTCTACACCATGTGAATAAATGATCTAAATTTGAACATGGGAGACACCATTTGATTACCAGTCATTGATGTATAATGTTAACAAACATGAGACAAACCACTGATAATGATATTGGGCAACAAGATACCTAGTACATTGTAACAAGTGTGAATTAATGAGATGGTGTCGAACACTTGTAGAATCTATCAATTAGGGGACATTGATGTATTCCAACTATCAATAGTGAGGGAACCTATCATCGATGACTGCAATCCTCTAGATCTTGAACCCAGAAAAAATAATTCTAATTCAATGGGAAGATATCCACTAGAAAAAGGGAATTAAGGCATCCCCTATTGTCCAACACAAGGAATATCATAAGGCCAAATATTTGGAAAAAATAAAAAAAATATTGGACATACACACCATTGGGTGCGTATCTCTCATGCACTATATGGAATAGTGAATGGAATAGAACCTCTATGAAATGACCAATAAGGAAAACCACTAAAAGATGTGAGTAATACTAACAATGAGGAACATGGAACCCAAGTTATTGCATGGATATCTAAGAGTGAATAGAGGCCTTGATGTCTAACACATGGGAAACTTCTTGGTCAACAACCATTGATGAAATGGCATATGTTGAGTGTAATCTAAACTATCAATGATGAAAATAGGCCCAAGGTGATACTATAGGTAAAACTCTTAGAGAAATGTGTTTTATTTGATGAAAGTTGACCCACCAACAAGAATTCAATGAGGACATTCCATACCGGCACGAGTACAAAACATAGATTCTTGTTAATTTTGAGAAGTGCCTGATAATGAAAAGGCTAACATGAAAAGTTAGTGTTGAGACATGGTAGCATCAGACATGTATTTCCACATAGTTATAAGTGTCTATATGTGTGGAAATCATCTAAATCCTTTTACCTTGAGACTTTACTTTAATCAAAGGAATTATTAAAGTAAAGTTGTTTTATTAATTAGTTGATTTATTTAAGGAAATACTTTAAATTAACATTTCATATCAGCCATTGATCTCAAGTGAGGTGAGAGTAATCTAAAATGTCAATCACTTTTGGATATTAGGGTTAGGTCATAACTCTAAATTATAAAAGCAAGGCTAGGGTGAAGGAGGAGGACATGACACTTAAAAAGATTTCAAACAAAGAAGATAAGGACTTTTGTTAAGATAATTGGATCACAAAGGACTATGATTCAGGGAGATCTTGGATAGGTGGAGAAGGAATTCCATCTAGAGATCAGGTCAAGGAGAAGAGATAATGGAGGCAACCACAAGTGGTTTTTAGCAGAGAGAATCCACCGAAAAGGGTTGGGTAATACAAAGTTTGTTGTAGAGTCCTTGAGTTCATTTATGAGGGTGTCAGTGGAGACATGCATGTATACACGGGTTTACTTAAGGAAATGTGTGTACACCTTGTAAAGCATGCCATATCTATGTCATACAATAGAGAAACAAATTCTAGGCTTGTCTGCAGTTGTATTTCTCTTAGTGGGCCATTATCCCTATTACAGGAATGCCAATTTTGTCATAGTAAAATCATCTCAATACTAGTTTTCCCTTTAGGGATTTTCTAGGGGTATCTACCCAAAATATTGGTGTTTATGTGTGCATGATTTAGTTTCCATTTTTTCTTTCACTATCTTTATTTAAGTTGAATATTCCAGCAATGCATTTTTTTTTTGTGAGTAGCTAACTTGATTACGATACCTAGGTGTTGGAGTAAGGGGATTTCAACATGGTATCAAAGTGCATGCTCTGAGAGGAAGAAATATATCATATCCATAACAGTTTATAGAATATCTATCATAATTGTAGGAGATCTTATAAGATCCATAACTAGTAGGCATAAATCGAAGGATGGATTTCAGGGAAACAATAATACTGAGGAAGAAATAGGGTTTTGCAGTTTTACGGAGTTATACGTAGGTTGTAGAAGGATAAGGCATGTACATATGCAAGTGTCTTTGGAGACAATCAAGTATATGTGGGTTTTAGTAAGCACAAATGCATACATACATGATTTTTAGTAAGGGAAGTCACACACATACATGGGTTCTTGTGGTGACAGGTGCATACAGGTTCTTACATGTTAGTACATGGGAAGTTTCAACAATAGGTTATTTCCAAGGCAGGTTATCTGGTCTACATGGATGGAATCAACACCTTTGAGAGTTCAAGACAAATTGGATGGAGCATCCAACTTCCCATCTTGGAAATAAAGAGTGACTTTGGTGTTAAAGGAGTATGACCTTTAGGAGTTAGTGGAAAACTGTTGGAACAGGGGCAGAACCAAGGTTCAACGCTTCAACAACACACCAACAAAACCCTAACTATTGGCCCTTCCAACAACACTCGTGAAAAAAATGAAGTCTCACCCGAGGTAGAGGTAGGGGGGGTTGTAGGAATCATGTTTCTACAACCTAGTTGGTAAACAGATCTATGATTATAACACTTATTAGAGAATTTAGCCAATGACATGCATTAGTTCATAAATCCATTCACATCACATATTAAACCCTAGATACAGAGAAGTGCAGTAGCAACCAATATCAAGTACTTTTCATCACTTAGCACATAGTATTGGATCAGATCTAGCATCCATTTATCATCAATAGAGCACTAAGAATCCATACATCTATCTAACATACATAAATATCAATACATTAACAAATAAACAACATAAACAATATCAACAATATCGCACAAATCACATCAACACAGGATATACGTGGTTCACCCCAGTGTGGGGCTACGTCCACCAACTCTTCTTCTTCTTTATTAGTCTCCTTCAATCTTCTTATAGGCATAGATCCACAGAGCTAACTTCGCATTGGACAAGTGATCTACGCACAACACACTAGATCCACCTTCCCCAAAATCAATTGAAGGCATAGAACCTTACGCAGTTTGTCTGCACAAAGTTGCTTACAATCACTAGCACTTAGATAGGACTTTACAGATACTTGCACGAAGCCAACCAGATCTACTTCTTATGACATATTGTGCACATAGCCAACAACCTTCTCTTACAATCACTTATATACTTATTCATACATTACAAAAAGGCCTAAAACATGGGTAAACCCATGGGCCGACATCCCATACCCGTTACATAAACCCTAAAAGCCCAAAAATCCCATAAAACAAGTGAGATCTCATGGTATCCGCTTTTCCTAGGAACTCCATCTTCAAACAACCTGTCGAAGTCCCAAAAATGGTCAAACATGACCAATGTTCTCTCAAAACTTGGTCGAGGGCCAACATGCCCTCAACACTCACCCGTGACTCTTCCCGAGTCACTCCAATCTGGGCAACTTTGCTTCGAATGCCTTGAGCTTTTCTCGAGCTGTCTTGACTTGTTGCTTCTCTAGAGCCTCCTGCTCAGCAAACACTTGAAGTGCATTCTTAGTGACAGGACCTTCCCTATGTTGTTCCACTATCACAACCATCTGTTCCAGTTGTGAGCCTTGTCCCTCGATCTCTTAGAAAAGCATGCAGGCTTTGTCTTGCACTGGCTAGAGTCTCTATGTCACTTTCATAACCTTGCTCTAGATGGTAGTAACCTACTGCTGGATTGCGCGCTACTCCTGTGACCTCTTCATCTTATCAACTGTAGTCAGCAAATTCATCTATGCTTGTATGGTGGGAACCTTCTACTTTGCTTCCTAGAGCTTTGCTTCCAATCTCCTCAGCTTCGGATCTTCTACAAGGTGCTCATAGGT
Organism: Picea glauca; assembly: GCA_000966675.3. Classification (NCBI taxonomy): domain Eukaryota; kingdom Viridiplantae; phylum Streptophyta; class Pinopsida; order Pinales; family Pinaceae; genus Picea; species Picea glauca. Next base: position 7,026 of record JZKD02S1159281.1, on the reverse strand, counting down.
CTGCGCATTTCAATCACTCAATTTTTTACATTCTGAGGCCAATGCCCTAATTCGTTCTACTGCACTCCTTTCATCTTCTTCCCTCTGATCCCACACTTCTTGCAGAGTGTTCAACACTTCTTGAAGTTCTAACTCTGCTACTCTTTCTTGAAGATGTTGAATGGCCTCAGTGAGCTTCCCCACTTACATCTCGGTTGACTCCAATTCCTCCTGTGCCAAGACCGACATAGAGAGAAGTGCTCTAGTTACTTCCTCTTTGATCACAATCTACTCTGCAAGCAGTTGGTCCTTTTCTTACTATATCTTTGCATTGTTCTTCTTGAACTCCACTTGAATTTCACTTTTCTCCTTCTGCGCAACTCAAAGTTTCTCTAGGACCTCCTCATTTTCTTGCTTTAAGGCCTTTGTGGCCTGCTCCTTTTCCTCTTGGGATCAACAAAGTCGAACCTCTGTCACATATTCTATCCTTCACAACTGGGTGGGCTCATCCCCCAATTCTGCATTTTCTATTGAGGATGGCGCAGTAGGCACCGCGCGGTTCGAGTGCATATCTTGTTGGATGTCTCTGAGCTCTTTCTCTATTCTGTCATACATCAAATCCTTCTTTGCTCCATGTTTCTACAAGATGTCTTCTGAAGNTGTCTACAATTTGAATGTGGAAATCCAAGAAAACGTTTTTTAAAGCCCCAAAATGGCCCTAAAAGTACAAAAAGATGTACTGACATGAAAAATTTCAAAATAAGCCAGTTGGAATAGGTGGGCAGCCACCAATATCCACCTGGATGTTGTGTAGGGCTTCAAGATAGCCCTGTAAGTGAAGAACTCACAATTACAAAGAAATTTCCTCATTACGGAGAAACATACTGAACTGAAAATTGTGTAGATGAGTCAGTTGGAATATGGAATAGGTGGGTGGCCACCAATATCCACCTTGATCACTGAAAAGGAAGTCTCAGAGCCATGTAGCTACAACGTGGCACCTTGGGAAGTCAATTCCCAACAATTCTCTCACCTAGAGTGAATGCTCTCACTTGGAGTGAATGCTCACAGGCTTGACAACCTGCTTCTTCAATGTCCTACGAACTTGACAACCTGCCTCTTCAATCCAGATCAAAATATTTCTCAGGTATAGGTACAGGTACATATATTATCATAATGAAGGTACATATGATAGTATTATGGAGGTGGTAAGATGAGAATGAATAATGATGGAATGATAGGGGAAATGAACCAAGTCTCCCAAATTTCTGTGCATTTCCCAACTTGACGCTTGTCATGTTGGGAACTACATGGTACCCCACATGGATTCCCTCACAAGGTGATATGTTCCCCCTAACGGACATAGGATAAAATGACTTATCCTCTACTTTAGACTTTAACTTTAGGAATATTAATAATATATTCCGTTTTGGTGGAAGCCCCCTTAGCGTAGCCCATTTTATGGAATCTTAGCCCCCCTTTCCCATTCCAGTGGAGTTTATCCCCCCATACTCTTTTACATAGTTGGTCTATGACAATGATGTGTTTTCATTAATATTTGTGTGTGATTACATATTACAATGATGACTCACTGACCATTTTAGCTTCTGGCTCTCTAGTATAATAACCACACAGACACTCTGGCCTCAAAATACATATACAAAACGGAACTCTGACCCAAAATGTCTTGGCTCACCAACCTATGTGTTCATTTACGTTTGTATGTACAATTTGGGTTTGGCCTAGGGGTATTACAGATATTCAAAGCTCAAGATGAAAATGGCTTGCATACTTAGCATAATTTCACTAACATAAGGGTTATTTAATGGATTCTTTTACTCGTCCACCCAATGGATCTTATTTATATTGCCAAAATTTGGTTGGAGTATTTAGGTATGGGCTATATGAGGTAATTAACCTGAGAAACCCATGAAATTTGCCTAAAAAGGTGCATTATGTGCACATTTTATTTTATTTTGGTGAAAAATGAATGCATATGTGAATTGTTGAAGAGGAAAGAGTGTATATAAAGTTTCATATGCTCTATGTTATATCAAGAGTAGCGTATGACTAGATAGATGGTGTTTTTTAAAGATCATGAGGAGGAATTTTGGTCTACAAATGGGAGATATATTTGGGATTTTGGCCAACAAGTGATATGGAAACATATGTTATTAAATATTCCCTTTAATGTGTGAGGTTAGAAGTGAATCTGATGGACAAAATACATTATAAAATCTAGGAGGAAACTATGCAATGGACCAAGGAAAAGTTCACCAAACACTAGATTAGAACAATACCTGCAAAAGAAATCAAGTATGATAGAATGGTACCTATGGGCATACCCATGCTCAGGAGTGATGAAAGAATGACCACCAAATCAAGTACACTATGAATCCCTGAAGTATGTATATAAATAGTGATAATATCCCATGAAAAAGGATTACACAATGGATCCATGTCAAAAGAGATCATAGCCACGAATAGATACACAATGGATCTATGTCTTAGTATAAAAGGAGGATATCTAGAAACAAAAAAATGAACAAAATGATCCTCCACTAGTACTAATGTCATGTAAGGGAGTGGTATTGTCTAATATAACTTGGTTATGAGAATAAAAGAGGTGATGTTACTATAGACCCGAGGTCTTCAAAACCAACTATTGATGGTACGAGTCTACACCATGTGAATAAATGATCTAAATTTGAACATGGGAGACACCATTTGATTACCAGTCATTGATGTATAATGTTAACAAACATGAGACAAACCACTGATAATGATATTGGGCAACAAGATACCTAGTACATTGTAACAAGTGTGAATTAATGAGATGGTGTCGAACACTTGTAGAATCTATCAATTAGGGGACATTGATGTATTCCAACTATCAATAGTGAGGGAACCTATCATCGATGACTGCAATCCTCTAGATCTTGAACCCAGAAAAAATAATTCTAATTCAATGGGAAGATATCCACTAGAAAAAGGGAATTAAGGCATCCCCTATTGTCCAACACAAGGAATATCATAAGGCCAAATATTTGGAAAAAATAAAAAAAATATTGGACATACACACCATTGGGTGCGTATCTCTCATGCACTATATGGAATAGTGAATGGAATAGAACCTCTATGAAATGACCAATAAGGAAAACCACTAAAAGATGTGAGTAATACTAACAATGAGGAACATGGAACCCAAGTTATTGCATGGATATCTAAGAGTGAATAGAGGCCTTGATGTCTAACACATGGGAAACTTCTTGGTCAACAACCATTGATGAAATGGCATATGTTGAGTGTAATCTAAACTATCAATGATGAAAATAGGCCCAAGGTGATACTATAGGTAAAACTCTTAGAGAAATGTGTTTTATTTGATGAAAGTTGACCCACCAACAAGAATTCAATGAGGACATTCCATACCGGCACGAGTACAAAACATAGATTCTTGTTAATTTTGAGAAGTGCCTGATAATGAAAAGGCTAACATGAAAAGTTAGTGTTGAGACATGGTAGCATCAGACATGTATTTCCACATAGTTATAAGTGTCTATATGTGTGGAAATCATCTAAATCCTTTTACCTTGAGACTTTACTTTAATCAAAGGAATTATTAAAGTAAAGTTGTTTTATTAATTAGTTGATTTATTTAAGGAAATACTTTAAATTAACATTTCATATCAGCCATTGATCTCAAGTGAGGTGAGAGTAATCTAAAATGTCAATCACTTTTGGATATTAGGGTTAGGTCATAACTCTAAATTATAAAAGCAAGGCTAGGGTGAAGGAGGAGGACATGACACTTAAAAAGACTTCAAACAAAGAAGATAAGGACTTTTGTTAAGATAATTGGATCACAAAGGACTATGATTCAGGGAGATCTTAGATAGGTGGAGAAGGAATTCCATCTAGAGATTAGGTCAAGGAGAAGAGATAATGGAGGCAACCACAAGTGGTTTTTAGCAGAGAGAATCCACAGGAAAGGGTTGGGTAATACAAAGTTTGTTGTAGAGTCCTTGAGTTCATTTATGAGGGTGTCAGTGGAGACATGCATGTATACACGGGTTTACTTAAGGAAATGTGCGTACACCTTGTAAAGCATGCCATATCTATGTCATACAATAGAGAAACAAATTCTAGGCTTGTCTGCAGTTGTATTTCTCTTAGTGGGCCATTATCCCTATTACAGGAACCCCAATTTTGTCATAGTAAAATCATCTCAATACTAGTTTTCCCTTTAGGGATTTTCTAGGGGTATCTACCCAAAATATTGGTGTTTATGTGTGCATGATTTAGTTTCCATTTTTGCTTTCACTATCTTTATTTAAGTTGAATATTCCAGCAATGCATTTTTTTTTTGTGAGCAACTAACTTGATTACGATACCTAAGTGTTGGAGTAAGGGGATTTCAACATGGTATCAAAGTGCATGCTCTGAGAGGAAGAAATATATCATATCCATAAAAGTTTATAGAATATCTATCATAATTGTAGGAGATCTTAGAAGATCCATAACTAGCAGGCATGAATCAAAGGATGGATTTCAGGGAAACAATAATACTGAGGAAGAAATAGGGTTTTGTAGTTTTACGGAGTTATACATAGGTTGTAGAAGGATAAGGCATGTACATATGCAAGTGTCTTTGGAGACAATCAAGTATATGTGGGTTTTAGTAAGCACAAATGCATACATACATGATTTTTAGTAAGGGAAGTCACACACATACATGGGTTCTTGTGGTGACAGGTGCATACAGGTTCTTACATGTTAGTACATGGGAAGTTTCAACAATAGGTTATTTCCAAGGCAGGTTATCTGGTCTACATGGATGGAATCAACACCTTTGAGAGTTCAAGACAAATTGGATGGAGCATCCAACTTCCCATCTTGGAAATAAAGAGTGACTTTGGTGTTAAAGGAGTATGACCTTTAGGAGTTAGTGGAAAACTGTTGGAACAGGGGCAGAACCAAGGTTCAACGCTTCAACAACACACCAACAAAACCCTAACTATTGGCCCTTCCAACAACACTCGTGAAAAAAATGAAGTCTCACCCGAGGTAGAGGTAGGGGGGGTTGTAGGAATCATGTTTCTACAACCTAGTTGGTAAACAGATCTATGATTATAACACTTATTAGAGAATTTAGCCAATGACATGCATTAGTTCATAAATCCATTCACATCACATATTAAACCCTAGATACAGAGAAGTGCAGTAGCAACCAATATCAAGTACTTTTCATCACTTAGCACATAGTATTGGATCAGATCTAGCATCCATTTATCATCAATAGAGCACTAAGAATCCATACATCTATCTAACATACATAAATATCAATACATTAACAAATAAACAACATAAACAATATCAACAATATCGCACAAATCACATCAACACAGGATATACGTGGTTCACCCCAGTGTGGGGCTACGTCCACCAACTCTTCTTCTTCTTTATTAGTCTCCTTCAATCTTCTTATAGGCATAGATCCACAGAGCTAACTTCGCATTGGACAAGTGATCTACGCACAACACACTAGATCCACCTTCCCCAAAATCAATTGAAGGCATAGAACCTTACGCAGTTTGTCTGCACAAAGTTGCTTACAATCACTAGCACTTAGATAGGACTTTACAGATACTTGCACGAAGCCAACCAGATCTACTTCTTATGACATATTGTGCACATAGCCAACAACCTTCTCTTACAATCACTTATATACTTATTCATACATTACAAAAAGGCCTAAAACATGGGTAAACCCATGGGCCGACATCCCATACCCGTTACATAAACCCTAAAAGCCCAAAAATCCCATAAAACAAGTGAGATCTCATGGTATCCGCTTTTCCTAGGAACTCCATCTTCAAACAACCTGTCGAAGTCCCAAAAATGGTCAAACATGACCAATGTTCTCTCAAAACTTGGTCGAGGGCCAACATGCCCTCAACACTCACCCGTGACTCTTCCCGAGTCACTCCAATCTGGGCAACTTTGCTTCGAATGCCTTGAGCTTTTCTCGAGCTGTCTTGACTTGTTGCTTCTCTAGAGCCTCCTGCTCAGCAAACACTTGAAGTGCATTCTTAGTGACAGGACCTTCCCTATGTTGTTCCACTATCACAACCATCTGTTCCAGTTGTGAGCCTTGTCCCTCGATCTCTTAGAAAAGCATGCAGGCTTTGTCTTGCACTGGCTAGAGTCTCTATGTCACTTTCATAACCTTGCTCTAGATGGTAGTAACCTACTGCTGGATTGCGCGCTACTCCTGTGACCTCTTCATCTTATCAACTGTAGTCAGCAAATTCATCTATGCTTGTATGGTGGGAACCTTCTACTTTGCTTCCTAGAGCTTTGCTTCCAATCTCCTCAGCTTCGGATCTTCTACAAGGTGCTCATAGGTCTGCGCATTTCAATCACTCAATTTTTTACATTCTGAGGCCAATGCCCTAATTCGTTCTACTGCACTCCTTTCATCTTCTTCCCTCTGATCCCACACTTCTTGCAGAGTGTTCAACACTTCTTGAAGTTCTAACTCTGCTACTCTTTCTTGAAGATGTTGAATGGCCTCAGTGAGCTTCCCCACTTACATCTCGGTTGACTCCAATTCCTCCTGTGCCAAGACCGACATAGAGAGAAGTGCTCTAGTTACTTCCTCTTTGATCACAATCTACTCTGCAAGCAGTTGGTCCTTTTCTTACTATATCTTTGCATTGTTCTTCTTGAACTCCACTTGAATTTCACTTTTCTCCTTCTGCGCAACTCAAAGTTTCTCTAGGACCTCCTCATTTTCTTGCTTTAAGGCCTTTGTGGCCTGCTCCTTTTCCTCTTGGGATCAACAAAGTCGAACCTCTGTCACATATTCTATCCTTCACAACTGGGTGGGCTCATCCCCCAATTCTGCATTTTCTATTGAGGATGGCGCAGTAGGCACCGCGCGGTTCGAGTGCATATCTTGTTGGATGTCTCTGAGCTCTTTCTCTATTCTGTCATACATCAAATCCTTCTTTGCTCCATGTTTCTACAAGATGTCTTCTGAAG
>JZKD02S1159270.1:0-12775 GCA_000966675.3 Picea glauca | reverse complement strand
GTCCCATTCCAAACAAATGGTGACGAACCTACCGGCAGAGTTTGCGCAGGTGTTCCTTGACTCCCGGCTCCAAATGAACTCGTGTGTGCAGGCTGCCCGGCGGACTGCTGATGCAGATCACCAAGCGAAGGGGACGAAGGAGAGATATGACCTCCAGCGTAAGGAAAATCATGAAAAGGGATAGGAATGCCCCCAAGTTGACCTTGCAGAGGAGCGTTAGAGCTCCCTGCCCCCAGACCCAAAGTCTGTAAAGTGGAGTGAGAGAGTGCAGGATTGGTACCCGAACTAGGCATACCGTATGAAAACGGAGGGCCTATCGCACTAGTTGTGAAAGGAGGTGTGGCCGCTGCGATAGATGGGGACAGTCCACTGTGCGACGTAGTTGCGGCCAAGACCGTAGTGGCTCGGACCGTCGACGACAAGTTAGGAGATGCTTCTCCTGTGGTGACAACAGTGATGGGAATAGAATAATTCTCGGATGAAGTAACAACGTTTGTTGCCATAGCTGTGTGAGGCACTGATAGGCGTTCGTAAAATTGAATTGGCACAATAAATTGCGGCCAAATATCAGTGTTTGGGTTTTCAACCGAACCAAGATTGGAGGTTGATTCCTCCGGGAGTTGTTCGGGCTCAATGGTTTGAAACCCGATTGCTTCGAAAGACCCTTGTTGGTCTAGCTTCCACCTCAATGGTGGCGGGGGTGGCTCCAGTATAACCGGCGACAGGCCCAGAAGCCTTCGTGACCAGTGGAGCTCTGAATCCTCCACTATGTGAGAAGATCCACGACACGCTAAGGTATCTATACGCACAAACAGTAACACACACTAAAATAAACCCCTAAGAGATAAATCAAGCAAACACTAAACTACTTGGAAGAATAGTTACAATAGCCAACACTAGAGCAACTTACCGGTGCAAGTGCAACTCGAAAATGGAAGCACCCTCCGGGTATACTCTGCAAAGCGTGGCCCGATGTCTGTCCTAGGTACCGCGGTATACCCCCGCAGTCACCCGTGTATGTCCCTAGAAAAGATTGGCAACTAGTTTGCCTGCACGCGAACAGTCACCAAGCAGGTACAGTCGATAGTTGGGTAGACCACAATGAGCAGAGTATGAAGCCCGAAACCTGTCAAAGGTATCGAGATAAAATGGTCCCGAAGACAACTGAGGACCTCGAATAGATTCGAGACCCACGAAGCCTTGTGGCAAATGAAAACGACGGAATCCCTTAACAAATCCTCGATATGTGTTCTCCACTACGCTCGGTCCGGCTTTGGAGGGGTTATCTCTGCTACCTTTCTTTACGTGACCTCGTGTTTAACCCCTGTGTTAGAGGGGGGTCCCGGATAACTTTCACGTAACTAGAATTCTACACTCCCTATGACAGACTCCAATGTTTGGTTTGAGCGGCCTTGGAGAATTTACTCTCCAACCTATTCCAAGGACCTAATCCTGAGCTAGTGTANGTCGGGTAGACCACAATGAGCAGGGTATCAAGCCCGAAACCTGTCAAGGGTATCGAGAGCAAATGGTTCGGAAGACAACTGAGGACCTCGAACGGATTCGAGACCCACGAAGCCCTGTGGAAAATGCAAATGACGGAATCCCTTAACAAATCCTCGATATGTGTTCTCCACTACGCTCGGTCCAGCTTTGGAGGGGTTATCTCTGCTACCTTTCCTTACGTGACCTTGTGTTTATCCCCTGTGTTAGAGGGGGGTCCCAGATAACTTTCATGCAACTGGACTTCTACACTCCCTATTGACAGACTCCAATTTTTGGTTTGAGTGGCCTTGGAGAATTTACTCTCCAACCTATTCCAAGGCCCTAATCTTGAGCTAGTGTATAAACCCTACAAACAAAAGAGTCTAATAGATTTTAACTTAGCGTTGCTTTTAATGGGATTTTTTACGTCACAAGGTATGAAGGTGAAACTGATGGTGTGCAAAGACTCAAAGCAAAATGAACAAGAAATGCTTGGAAACAAAAACTTTTACAAACAATGCAAAAACCAGCAACTTTTCAACAAGAAAGACTTCTTTTATTTTCAACTTTCCTAAGATTTCATGCAGCAAACTTAAAGGAATTTCGCTCAATCTGCGGGCTACTTATGCTCTAAATGCAGCGCAAAAACTTATGAAAAAAGACTTCTTCCTAGCTAGTGATGCAGCAACACAATCTTCAAACCAAGAAGCAAATGAAAAAAGAGAATTTTTTTTTTTTTCAGTGCTAAATAAAGCAACAAAGGGAAAATGTCGACAAGCACAAAACCAAGAAAACAATATAAAATCCTGGCTTAAAGCGCAGACCGCAAAGAACCAGAGCAAAGACGCACAATGGCGACCAAGAAAGCATCGACTCTTACGCTTGTCTAAAAACCATAAAACAAAATATTTTTCTTTTTTATCTTTTCTATCAACAATCAACTAATAAAACACAGGCTAAGGGTAAGAGGCCCTAACCTACTGGTTGTGAAACGCTAGACTCAATCCCCTGAGAGGAACACTTCTCACCACAGGAAGGGATGACTACCCCACCCTGATTGAAAAGCCACGACTCAAGCCTGCTACTGTCACTGAAACAGCATGCGAGCAAATGCGTGTTGAGCTATAACAGAGCACGGGTACCCATAGGCAGTACTTACACAGACCACGTGTATGAATAAAATCCAAGAGAAAACTAAACACAGGCAACCCAGACCTGGAAAATGCCTCTGGTATTGACAACCAGGGTCTCCTAGAGGCTTGGATGCTTCTTCTTCAACAGAAAAGAAAAAATAATTGCAAAAAGAAAACAAATGCAATAAAGCAAACTGAGACAAGACNGGACCTCCAAAGCGGACATCGCACAAGGGGTTTGTGATAAATCTTCCACCACAGAGTAATTCTGGGCGGCCCTTGCGTTTGGGTTGTGAGAAGCTTTCTTAAAGGCACCCTTTGGGATGCATGTCATTGTTTCACCCAACGTCTTCTCGATCTGTAGAGGAAGAGATGGGATCTCGGATTCTTTACCCTTCTCAGAGGCGCTTGGTTTACTATAGTCGTGCGCTCTAGTCGTTATTAAAGCATAGCCCCTAACCATGTATATGTTCGCGGATGAGGAATTGTTATGAGGAGGGTAGGTTTCTTGACTGCCCCCTTCGGCACTTGTAGAGGATTGAGTTAAATTTTGCCCATGCTGAAAGGGATTAGTCAACATAGCCTATTGTTGTTGTGTGACAAACTTCTGGGCCTCTGCAAGTCGAGGACATAGATGGGTCGGGTGGTCTTCCGCACACAAGTTGCATGGATACCTCGCCTTCCGCTTGTCCGTTGTGCCCTCGCCAGCATTATCATTGGGTTTTTTATCCCCCCTTACCCTTCTTGCATTGTTTTTTCTTCCCTTCAGGTTGTTGGGTGGCCTTTGGGTTAGTCGTCTGCACGGAGTGTACTTTCGACATTTGGGTAGGAGGAGCATCCAAAGCAATAGTCTGGCTGGCCGTTGAGTGTTGTATGGATAACTGCTGCAATTGTTTTGTCAATTGCTCAGCGGGCTTGGTTTGGGCTGAACCAACGATACCATTGGCATGTGGTTCGACTCTCTGTTTGGTTTTATCCAGAATTGATCATGGTTCATCCGGTAGGATGTTGTATAATAAACCAGACTGAGAATAGATAAGATCAAACTGTTGAGCCCTCATGATGGCATCCTCCTCGGAGAAAAGCCCAGAAGTTGCGATGTCTTGTGATAATTGGGGGACTAAAGACTTAAGGAACCACTCAAGCAGGAATGCTGGTGGAACTGGCACTTTAATTAAACTCTTTCGGCGTCTCCATTCTCGGATATGGTCAGATATATGGTCTTATGTCGTCTGTTCGAAATTGGCTAGCAATTTTGTGCCGACGTCGTATCTCACAGGTAACTGGAAATGGTTAAGGAAGGCCATAGCTAGTTCACCAAAAGAAGAATATCGTGAGAGATCAAGCTTGAAGTACCATTTCGCGACACTCCCAATAAGAGTGCGTTGAAACAATCACAATTGGATGGAGTCATCTTTCAGTGAGTTAGATGAACACCAAAGGTGGAAAGTAGTCACGTGATCACCTGGATATTCGTTAGGCTTGGCCTCGAACTTTGGAATGTCCGAAGGCAACTTCGTTGGCATAGGAGGCCAATGTGGATCGTGACAAATAGGATCATTTAACAACCGTGTCAAATCTGCCAAGTGTAACGTTGCCAGGAATGGTATTTTGGGTTGTTGTTGATAGCCTGGAAAAAAGGGTCCTAAAGTTTGACTGGCACCAGGTTGCCAGGAAAAGTTTGGCTACTGGCCCGGATTCTGGTAGAAACCATGGCCCTGACCAACGTAAGGATTTTTCATCTGTGGAGACATCATTGGTTGATTCCCCATGAAGGACATAGGATGTTGGGCACTCATCGTGTTTGACGGACTTTGGGAAGGATTACTCCATGCCGGTCCTGCTGGGATAGGCATAGAAGTCTGTCCGGGGTTCCATTGACTGTGGAAAGAATTACCCCAGAAAGACATTCCAGATGAAGGAACGGATCCTTGTCCTGAGTTCCAAGGTCCTGGTATATGTGCCCCTGGCCCAGGAATAGTACCCTGCGCCGGAGTAGACTGTCCAAAAATGGGTGTGCCCCCAGATGGGAAAGCAGTGGATGTGAAAGTGTTGTTACCAAATGTCCCGTTCCAAACAAATGGTGATGAACCTATCGGCAGAGTTTGTGGAGGTGTTCCTTGACTCTCGGCTCCAAATGAACTCGTGTGTGTAGGCTGCCCGGTGGACTGCTGATGCAGACCACCAAGCGAAGGGGACGAAGGAGAGATATGACCTCCAACGTAAGGAAAAGCATTAAAAGGGATAGGAATGCCCCCAACTTGACCTTATAGAGGAGCGTTAGAGCTCCCTGCCCCCAGACCCAAAGTCTGTAAAGTGGAGTAAGTGAGTGCAGGACTGGTACCTGAACTAGGCATACTGTATGAAAACAGAGGGCCTGTCGCACTAGGTGTGAAGGGAGGTGTGGCTGCCGCGATAGATGGGGACAGTCCACTATGCGACGTAGTTGCAGCCGAGACTGTAGTGGCTCGGACCATTGACAACAAGTTAGGAGATTCTTCTCCTATGGTGACAACAGTGATGGGAATAGAATAATTCCCAAATGAAGTAACAACGTTTGTTGCCATAGCTGTGTGAGGCACTGACAGGCGTTCGTAAAATTGAATTGGCACAATAAATTGCGGCCAAGTATCAGTGTTTGGGGTTTCAACCGAACCAATATTGGCAGTTTATTCCTCCGGGATTTGTTTGGGTTCAATGGTTTGTAACCTGGTTGCTTCGAAAGACCCTTGTTGGTCTAGCTTTCGCCTCAATGGTGGCGGAGGTGGCTCTTGTATAACCGGCGGCAGGCCCAAAAGCCTTTGTGACCGGCGGAGCTATGAATCCTCAAATGTGTGAGAATATCCATGACACGCTAAGGTATTCTACATGCACAAACAGTAACACACACTAAAAGAATCCCCTAAGAGATAAATCAAGCAAACACTAAACTAGTTGGAAGAACAGTTACAACAACCAACACTAGAGAAACTTACCGGTGCAAGTGCAACTCAAATACGAAAGCACCCTCCGGGTATACTCTGCAAAGCATGGCCCGATGTCTGTCCTAGGTACCGCAGTATACCCCCGAAGTCACCTGTGTATGTCCCTAGAAAATATTGGCAACTAGTTTGCCAGCACATGAACAGTCACCAGGCGGGTACAATCGATAGTCGGGTAGACCACAATGAGCAGGGTATCAAGCCTGAAACCTATCAAGGGTATCGAGAGAAAATGGTCTGGAAGACAACTGAGGAACTTGAATGGATTCGAGACCCATGAAGCCTCGTGGCAATTGCAAACGACGGAATCCCTTAACAAATCCTCGATATGTGTTCTCCACTACTCTCGGTCCGGCTTTGGAGGGGTTATCTCCACTACCTTTCCTTACGCGACCTCGTGTTTAGCCCCTGTGTTAGAGGGGGGGTCCTGGATAACTTCCACGTAACTAGACTTCTACACTCCCTATCACAAAATCCGATGTTTGGTTTGAGTGGCCTTGGAGAATTTACTCTCTAACCTATTCTAAGGCCCTAGTCCTGAGCTAGTGTATGAACCCTACAAACAAAAGAGTCTAATAGATTTTAAATTAGCATTGTTTTTAATGGGATTTTTTACGTAAAAAGGTATGAAGGTGAAACTGATGGTGTGTAAAGACTCAAAGAAAAATGAACAAGAAATGCTTGGAAACAAAAACTTTTACAAAAAATGCAAAAACCAGCAACTTTTCAACAAGAAAGACTTCTTTTTATTTTCAACTTTTCTAAGATTTCTTGCAGAAAACATAAAGGAATTTCACTCAATCTGTGAGATACTTATGCTCTAAATGCACCGCAAAAACTTATGAAAAAAGACTTCTTCCTAGCTATTGATGCAGCAACACAATCTTCAAACAAAGAAGCAAATGAAAAAAGAGATTTTTTTTTTTTATTTCAGTGCTAAATAAAGCAACAAAGGGAAAATGTCGACAAGCACAAAACCAAGAAAACAATATAAAATTATGGCTTAAATCCCAGACCGTAAATAACCAGAGAAAAGACGCACAATGGCAATCAAGACAACACCGACTCTTACGCTTGTCTAAAAACCATAAAACAAAATCTTTTTCTTTTTTATCTTTTCTATCAACAATCAACTAATAAAACACGGGCTAAGGGTAAGAGGCCCTAACCTACTGGCTGTGAAACCCTAGACTCAATCCCTTGAGAGGAACACTTCTCACCACAGGAAGGGATGACTGCCCCACCCTGATTGAAAAGCCACCACTCAAGCCCGCTACTGTCACTGAAACAACACGCGGGCAAACGCATGCTGCGCTATAACAGAGCGCGGGTACCCGTGGGCAGTACCTACACATGCCGCGTGTATGAATAAACTTTAAGAGAAAATTAAACACAGGCATCCCAGACCTGGAAGAGGCCTCTGGTATTGACAACCAGGGTCTCCTAGAGGCTTGGATGCTTCTTCTTCAACAGAAAAGAAAAAATAATTGTAAAAAAAAAATGAATGCAATAAAGCAAACTGAGACAAGACAATGAACTAGCAAGACCCAGACAGGATCTAGAAAGCTCCTTGAGAATTTAAAATTCTGACAGGGAAGAGGAGACTGCCTCTTAAGCTCTCTGAGCCCTACACGCTACTGAAACCATTACAACAAGCGTTCAAACGCAGGTTGTAGAAGGTTAGGGCACGGGTTACATGCGTGAAGGCCTTTTGCAGGCCGCGTGTACCTCTTTGTGTCCCGATAATAAATGTCAAGAACAGTCAAGGAAAAACTGGTATAAAGAACTAGGTTCCCTGCTAGCTCTAACCTAATAGAAAATAGACAAACAAAGAAACAGAGAATCTAATTCCTCAAACTACTCAAAAACCTTCAACAAAATCTGGAAACCCTAAGAGTATCTTCCCCAGCAGAGTCGCCAATTCTGTTGTTGGGAAATAATACCCTACGAACTAACAAGCTACGGCTTAAACTTGCATGCAGATCATGACCCTAAAGAAATCACTTTTAACCTATCACCCCAAAACTCAAACCCCTTTTTCACACACAAGCATGGGGAAGACCTACTAACCTTTTTATTGATGTTTGGTGTAGATCCTCCATTGCTCTTTGTCCGCTTGCTTACGCTGCTCCTTCCAAATACAATCCTGCAACCAAGACAAAACACTACGCATGGATGCTATTTTTCTACTTGAGGGTTAGAGATTAAGCATAAATCAAATAAAACATATATAACTCGTGCATTGGGACGATAAAAGTATTCTTTTATTAATCTCAAGATGAATCAACTTACAATAATGATAGAGACCGGCCACTGTTCCTCCTCTTCTTTGTCCTCCAACTACTTTTCTTGAATTCTCCTTAGGCTTGAGGAAAGGCTAAAGGGTTGGGACAAATGGATTTTGAAATTGGGCAGAGTTTCTTTGTTATATTTTTCCTCCTCCAAATAGTACCCCTACCCCTTCTTTTATAGGCTAGAAGGAGCTAGGGTTTTGGACGAACTCTCGTCCATGCATGGTTGGGAGTTTCAGTTAACTGAACCAAATCTTTTTGTCCCATCGGCATCTTTCTTGTTTTTGTGCTTTGTTAGGTAAACGTGGGCTATAGTAGACCAGTCGGCGTTCCAACGCGTGCAATAGTAGGCCTGCCAATGTTCCAACGCGTGCAGTAGATGGTTAGGGCACATGCCACTTGTTTTAATAGTGTTTTCCAGAGTTTATTCAACATGGATTTGGCAAGGAAGAGATATGAGTTGGCATGATGCCAGGTAAGCATGTGTGGTGCAATTTAGGGTTATAACAATAAGGAATTGTGCAAGTTTTTCCTGAGCACGAGTTGCGAAAGATTCATCAGAGGCCTAGAGAAAGATCAACAGAAAGTAGTTGCAAAATTCAGTGCAATGCCAACTAAGCAACGAACAGTTGCAATAGAACAAGAAAGCATGCAAGACGAGAAGGAAGACACAACCCAGCTTATATATAGGGATGAACATAATTGTAAAAGGGTTGATTTATTTAGTCATTCATGTAGTTGTGACCCAGTCAGATTAGTTGTTGATTATTGTTGTAAGTCGATTTAAGTCAAGTATTGAGTCTATAATGAATGGGATCTATCTTTTTGAGAATTGGAGATCTGTGACATGAGTCCAGAGCAAAGAGTCTGTACAACACACTACTGTGTAATTCTGAGTCAGTGATCCGAGAAATATTCTGAAGATAATATGAAGAAGGAACTAAATTTTCAAATATGATGTGTCTCTATGTGTTTACTTATGCTTTACAGTATTTCCTTATGGCTTATGAGTTCTATTTGATGGTTCTACATTTAAATGCGTTCTCGCAACACAAGTAGGTTTGATTCTTGCACATGTATGTCTTATATTTGTTCATGTCTCTTCGACAAGATCATGAATGACTCATGAAGGCTCTATGGATCCTCCTAAGTCTTTTCCCTACCCTTCCTGTTACCCATGATTTTGGTCATCTTGATGGCTTATTGATGATGGTGTACTCAGGCTCCTAATAAGAACTTTCTCATGAGAAAAGTGACATTCATCTCTTCCCAAAAAACATATTTTTGAAGAGAGTTCGCAGGTTGCTTATATCCTAGGGTGCGAGAATGACCCATTCTCGCAGGCTACCTTTAGCTAGGGTTTGAACTTCTCACACTGTGCTACATAGCTAGGGTGCGAACTTGTTCTCAAGCTTGGAAAAAGATGAAGTCTCAATGTTTCTAAAAGAGAATCTTCTAGAGAATGGGTTAGCATTCGAATGGTTATATTTTTACTGGTTTCCCTGATATTGTGGGATCATTCTTATCCAAGTAACCATCTCATCCTCTCCTATATATTGATGGGATTCTCATGGAAAAGGTTAAGCAAGATTAATTGGAGAATTGGTGAAGGAATTGTGTGAATGACCTAGCTTGAAAAGGAGCTTGGAGACTCTAGCAAGTCTATCAAGAGGAATTGGATCTTCTTCATACAAGGATCGAGAAAGTGTGTGTGTTGGAACCAAGATCCACCGAAAGGAAGCTTAAGACATCAAGGCGATCAGGTTGTATCTTCTACTTTCGATTAATATGATACAACAACATGTCCCTTTCCCATAAAGTCATTCTTACTTTATTATGTAATTCCTTGATCATACACATAAGTTGACGATTGAATATATTTTTGTATATTCACTTTGGTTGGATTGTGTTGTCTTGGTATTGACCTCACGAGAGAGCTGGAGTGAAGCGAGAGCAACAGAGACCCTGAGAAGCGATACAAAGTTATGTTACTTGTTCCTCCCTACTAGCTAATTCAATGGTAATAACTTAGGGGAAGAGTCATCTCCTGTCCTGTTTTGTTCTAGATCCAAGTGGAACTAAGGAGACCTGTTAGTGTCTGCACCTACCGATTAGTCCGATAACAAAATTGGCAACTCCACTGGGGAGCAACCCATTTTATTTGTGGTTTTTGTTTTTTATCCTTGACCATTTTCTCTTGCCTTATCTTTCTCCATTTCTATCAATCTCTGAGTCTTCAGAACACCCTGATAGACCCTTTGGTTCCAGAAGTCCCTTCAATTGTTTTGTCTTTTTCCAAGAATTTGCTTAGTTTCATACATTCTCGCACTGAACCCC
Organism: Picea glauca; assembly: GCA_000966675.3. Classification (NCBI taxonomy): domain Eukaryota; kingdom Viridiplantae; phylum Streptophyta; class Pinopsida; order Pinales; family Pinaceae; genus Picea; species Picea glauca. Next base: position 2,548 of record JZKD02S1159270.1, on the reverse strand, counting down.
ACTGTGGCCTGCGAGAATACTGTGAGTTCACACTTTTCTTTTAGGTCCAGTGTGATGTTCTCGCACTCTGCTCAAAGCTAGCCTATGAGAATGACCCATTCTCGCACTGTGTAACATTGTTAGCCTGCGAACCCTCTTTTCAAAATTTTGGATTTAAGACTTTTGCATTCATATGCCCATATCAGTATAGGTGCCTGAAAAGAGATTCTTGGACCATTGGTTGATGTTTTCTTGTCTTTGGATTTTGTGCACGATCAGTCTTAGGAAATCAGAGGCTTTTCCTGTCCATTTTTTCTCAACTTTCATCTCATGACTTTTCTTGGCAAAGATATACTCTCTGATTTTGGAATCTAAGTGCTTGGTTGGTTAAGAACTGACAATCGGTCGAAAGTTGAGATTCTTTGTCTTTCTCATTTTCTCATTTACTTTTCTCACGCAATTGAAAAGACTAGTTTGGTCTGCTTGTCATTTTTGTTTCCATTGAAAGATTGGTTTGGGTTCTTGTTTATTGCTTGTTCATTTGTCTTTGGTTTTCCTCACTTTCACCATCATGGTGTAGATCCTTTTTTGAACAGTAAAAACATATTTTCTTTCAAAAGCATTTTCGTCTTCGAAAATATTGAAAATCAATTGTTGAAATTATTGAAAAAGAAACAATAGACTATTGTCATTATTGTGTGATTCGTTGCAATTGCATTTTAAAGGAAATTGTGTGTTGTAGTTCAATATTGATCCGGAAAACTTCTCTTTCCCTCCCGTACATAGGATTCATTGAACTAAAATTGATATATTTCATTCATATCTATGCATCGTTGGGTCAGAGTCTCATACAACATCAATTTCATCTTCGCTTCCTTTGATTAACAACAACCCTTAATAACATTGCACAATTGTAAAATTTAACTAGTAACTCTTTTCTAGGGCTCTATTACACCAACATTTAGCTAGGCTAGCCCTTTGGAATAGGTAGAGAGATACACTCTCCAAAGCACAAAACACACAATATCATCTTGTGTTAAGGAGTGTCAAATTCCATTTACAACATTTTGTCCTGGGAAGCCCTTCTCACACAAGGGTCAAACACGAGGTCGCATTGATATTGACAGAGTTACTCACCCTGCTTTGTTGATATCGGTGTAGATATTGCATGTATTACGGGGGTCACTTGGAGGTATACCCACAATGATGAGTGGAAGCCTCTTGAGTTGATTTTGGGATAGATACCCTACCCTTGCATGTAGATAGGATTGTCGACTGTCCCCCCAAGATTTATTGTTGTCGGTGGTAACCTTAGTGGCCTACCTTTCTAGGGTCTTACACAAGGTGACTGTGAAGGGGCAAGTCTTCACGGTACCTGGAATCGACGTTGGCCAAACTCACTCGGGCTCCTTGGAGAGTATACCCATGATTATGTGTGGGAGCTTTCACCAGGGTGTAATTCCGTTAAGCAGGTCGTCATCATAACGTTTCCACCCTATCCTAGCCCCTTCTCGTCTCGTTGTTGCGACGTTGGATTTCATCACCAACTAGTGACTTCGGAATTAGAAAGTCTTGTTTTCTTGGTATTGTTTCCTAGATTTTGTTTACTAGCACGTGCTGTTTGTTTACCCAAGTTGACCATAAGATTTTCTTCGTAAGTTTGTAACTCGTTCAAAATAGATCCTCCACATCGTTCATGTAGAATGTAGGGTTTATCTCCAGAGCATTTGGAAGGTTCTCGACCCCTACCTACAAGCTCACCTGAGGGCTCTCCTCAACAGAGTGAAGTCCAAGATGTTTCCACGCCACAAGTGGAACGCACTGACTCTCTAGAACATTTTCGAATTACCAATGCTTGAGAGGACTTTCGACTTCACCTTGATTCTGAGAGACAGTTTATGCAAGTGAATTCTTTCAGAGACTTAGTTGTTGTGTCTTCTGGATCACCAGTTGGACCTTTTCCAGGAATAGAAGGCCAAGCTCCTTTTTGGTCTACGGGCGTTTTTAGACGGGATATTTTTGGTGTAGGATCATGCGTTGAAACCACCATCTCACCTGTGCTCTCCGAAACCTCTAACTCAGTCAGAGTACCATTTACTACTGCTTATTATTTTTCTGGTATGGACACCCCGCGATCTGACCACATCTTGAACATCCCTATAGAAATGGCCCATTACACGGATACTACGAGTATTCACACTGGGATTACCGCGGTTAGTCAAGCCCCCATCGGCACACCGCTCACGCCCAGTGTTACCCCGACACTACCGCTCGGATATCGTGCATTGAATGCTTCCATTTCAACTCCTTCGCAAACCCTATCCAGCACTCCTGGTGGTCCCTCTTCTTCTGGGCACTCTCTTCCCAGTTTCATTTCGACACTTCCTCAACCCCCTTTTGGGGGACCTTTCTCGTCCTCTACTAGTAGTATTAATCCTAGTCATGCTATTCTGTCATTCACACCAAATTACTAGATTCCTGTCGGTGGACAATTTCACCAAGAAGGTTTGACTCAACCCCCTCTAAGTGGGAAAATTCTTATTGGAACGCAAATCCCAATTGGAACACA
>JZKD02S1159259.1:0-12775 GCA_000966675.3 Picea glauca | reverse complement strand
ATAGCAAACTCTCACAACAACAGTCTCTCCATCTCTTCTCTGTACCATGTATTTATATCTTCTGTGCACCTTGTGCATGCAGTGTTCGCAATGCCTCTGCATGCTGACTCTACACCATTATCCTCCACCTCTCGAGTGCTCTGTCTGATTATCATCGTGACTATTCAGCTTCTCTGGTGGTTCGCCCTGCGTGTCCAACATCACTGTATGTTATATTGAGATTCCTCAGTCTCTCTTGCAGTTTAAGACTCTTCGTCTTCTCTGAGACAGTCAAACCCTTAATCTTCATCGACCCTGATCGACGGTTCATGATCTTGGTGAATCAATGGTCCTAATCTCATCGTGATCTCGTATCTCACTATTCCTTCATTGGAGATTTCCGTTACTCCAAGTCGCAATAGGCGAGACTCCGAGATGGAGCTCAGATCAACGATCCACATCTTTTGATGTATTGACGGTTAGGATAATTTTGTGATATCGCATCTCTCTGATCCTAAGATGGATATTTTCGTCACTCCAAGTCGCGATAGGTGAAACTCCGAGATGGATCTTTATGGTGCTTTGATCTTTCGCCACGCATCCTCTTTATCCAATGGTCATTGATTAAATCACAATCTCACATCTTCGTTGTTCCTTTGGCTTTCCAGTTAGTGAGATGACGATCTTTCACCACATGTCCTCTTGATCCAATGGACCACGATTAAATCGCGATCTCACATCTTCGTTGTTCCTTTGACTTTCCAGTCAACGCGATGACGATCTTTCGCCACGTGTCCTCTTGATCCAATGGTCCTTGATTAAATCGTGATCTCGCATCTTCGTTGTTCCTTTGACTTTCCAGTTAGCGAGATGATGATCTCTCGCCACGTGTGATCCCCTGCGCAGATCCAATGGTCCTCCTGTGATCCGGATCCGACGACTATCCTTCTCTCTCTACCTTGCGACTTGGAGTACCCACTGTTTGGACTCTCAACCTGCGAACTCCTGAGTTCGCGAGATCTCTCAATCTCTCGCCACCTGTCCCCCCAGATGGACAACTAGAAATCTCTCTCCACTTCACCGCCTCGCGTCCTTGCGCCTCGCGACTTTGAACACCAAATACTTGGGCCTTTATCCTGCGAACCCCTGATTTCATGAGATCTCTCCGATCTCTGCCACGCGTCCTTCCCAGATGAACGGTCTTGATATTCTCGCCACTTCACCACCTCACGTCCTCGTACCTCACGACTTTGAACACCCAATACTTGGGCCTTTATCCTGCGAACCCCAGAGTTCGTGAGATCTCTCTGATCTCTGCCACGCATCCTTCCCAGATGGATGGTCCTAATCTTCTCACCACTTCGCCACTTCGCGACCTTGCGCCTCGTGACCTTTAACACCAAATCCTAGGGCTCTTCCACTCACGAGCTTCCAAGTTCACTCAGATCTAACGATCATCGATGCTTCTCTTCCAAGTTTACACATCCTTCTTACTTGGAAGAATTTCAACTCTGCACTAATTCCTCCTGAGCCTACGTTGTTCCTGTTTGTCCATCGATGCACATTCTGATCCTGCCATCTTCACTGTTGTACTTGCCATCAATGACAAGCATACACTATCTGTTAAACATTTACCAACAAAGTACCACTTCAACAAACTCATAGTGGAAGGAGACTCTCAAATCATCCTCAATATCTTCCAAAACATCTTGAATGGAGCCAACCTAGAGAAGGTCTCACCTTATTGGTGCCTCACTCACAATCTCTAAATCATTGCAACTCTCCTCAGGCAAGGTCAAGCTCTCATCCCTTCTCATGTCAAAAGAAAGGCCAACCAGATTATAGACAATCTAGCCAACATCAAGGTAGAAACAATTGGACCAGATATTCTTTGTCAGGCCCCTACCCACCAGAGACACCGTATCTTTCATAGATGTCAGGAAAAATATCTAACCATCGACAACCCATCGGATGGGGTGCCAGTGGAGTACACGCATCAAGAGGCACAGCCAGAAGAGTTCCTCCGTCACACAGGCCATGTGACGACCGCGTGCCACTCCCTCCCACCTGCTCCATTCCATTAAGTTTTGCTTGTTTGAAGCAGGGCACCATTACTCTTAGTGCACCCTGCTTTGTCTTCTCTTCCCCTCAAAGGACATTCACCTTCCCTTGGTCTCTACCCTATGCGTGGAATCATTTATGGAACTTCCCCAACTCCTTGGCCTATTTGAATGGCTTCAACATCTCTAAATGGATAATTCCTTCCTGGTGGTTCTTCTCAGCGCTCGGCCTCCTGCCCAACTTTTCCCTACTCTGCTTTTGAGCTTTCCTGGTCCATTCCTAGCTCACTCTCGATCCTTCTTCTTCTCGTATATGCCTCAACTCTGAGGAAATTCTAAACGAGGGTCGAATTGGCATCCAAACTGACCCTGCTTGGTCCCCTATCCCCCTCCTATACCATCCCTCTCATCCTCCTCCTCGTTGGACACCTCTTCATCCTCCTTCGCATAGTCAACCCAATTCCCTTCTCATCTTCTGCCCCTCTCTGTGTCTCTGGCCAATAGGATGGAGGGGTTGGACTGCTCTACGACATCTTTGGATTATAACATGTGACCTCCAAGCAATTCGACCTTTGCCTCACTCCCAAGCCCTTTGGTTCCTCCCAACTCCCTAGCCTCATAGTCACTATAGGTGAGTCAAAAATCACGCTATCCACCCCACTCTCGATATGGCTCTAGCACAAACACAAATTTTGAATGGAAATCAAGTCTCGCTCTGCTACAGGCCCTAATTTTTTACCTACGGCTAGATATGGATGACCTCCTCTTCCGAATGGAGATCCTAGATGGAAAATCCTCTCATCTCCTATGATTGCTCTCTGTAATGCAGGGTGATCCACACTTCCCAACAGAGGCAACCCAAGAAATAGAAAAAAACCCAAGCACTAGTGTTGGCACCTCAGGGAGCATTGGTCTACACCGACCCAGACCACAACGACCAAGGGATTCCATCCTGGATGGTTCATGTACAGAAGGTATAAGTCCAGGAAGAGGATGGCCAGAAGGAGAGGAACATGTCACCACAATGGGAGGACGCCATGCAACTATATGGGACACCAGTCGAGGAGGAACCGCATCACCCTAGAGACTTGACATTTGGCACCTTTTTCATGGCCGCATGGCCACAGTACAACCCATATCGGTGAAGTGTGTGATGCCTTGTTCTGTGCATGGCCACCTTTTGGCTTTGTTTTGTTTAGTGCATGGCCACCTCTTAGCTTTGTTATGTCTTGTTTTGTCCATGGCCACCCTTTGGCCCTGTTTTGTTTATGGTTATTCCGTTCTACACTTTGTATAATTGTACAGACCTCAGTTAGGGGCTAGAACTTTGAACATTACCAGTGATAGTTGCAGCTTATGCCTTTAGTTTTGAGGTGGTTTTCCTGGCTGAGCTGGTTTCCCTAAGGGGCATCTCAGTGTTTACAGTTTGAAACCATGGAAATTATGTGTACTCTTGGACTTTGACAGACTTTTATAAAATTCTTACTTAATAAAAAAAAACAAAGAAATTTTGATTAATTTCCTTACCAATGTAAGGTAGAGAATAATGAAATCGTTTTGAATTGATTTTTCTGAGTTTGATTTTTGAGAATAACAAAATCGTTTAGAGTTATTTTTCTGAGTTTGATTTTTGAGAATAACTAAGTCATTTTGATTTAATCTATTGATTTAGTTAATACAAGTAAAAATGAACGTCTAGGCACAACCACACAAATCAAATCATTAAAAACTTTATCAATGAGATCATTAAAAACTTTAATAGTACATTAATATCATGAAATTGAAATTTCTAACATTCTTGTTTTTTAAAGGGCTTTTGCGATTCTTAACGTAAAGTTTGTCCACTGGTCTAAAGAGATTTTACAAGCTTGAAAAATTAAACATTAAAAATCCATTTTGGTTCTATTATCTTATTTTTTTAATATATTTTCTTTTAATTACTTTGAACTTATTTCATTTTTGTTCTCCCATCTAAGTTATAGATGGGATTTTACAAACCTAAAAACAATTAAAAGATTAAAATAAAAAACTCTTTAATAAACAATTAAAAATCCTTTAATTTTGAGTAGTTTGGTTATATTATTTTCTTTTATAATATTTTCCTTTTTTGTTATATCTTTTTTTAATTACTTTTACACTTTTTTCATTTTTCTTTCTTCTGTATCCAACTTTTGATATTCCCCTTCTTCATAAGGGTTTGGTTATATTATCCTTTCTTTATAATATTTTTATTTTCTATATTAAGATTTATTTCATAATAAGCACTTGGTTATATTCTTCTTTCTTCATAATCTTTGTATTTTGTATATTAAGGTTTGTTCCATAATACTCATAATACTAAGTGCTCTCATAATACCCTTTTTTACTCATACAATAATGGTTGTTTAATAGAATTAGGATGAGCCTCTTAAAAGTGATGCAGAAATGGTGCCTTGCACCTATGGTTCACCTATTTAATTACACATTATTTTAGTTCTCACTCAATTAATTTTGTGTGTGAGATTACTAAAATTGACCTTGGATAGTCTAAAAGTGAGGTGATGTCCCCTTATTGCCTAACCTTTCATAATGAACACTAGATATTGGATTAGGAGGCTAGATTTGATGACGGAGAAAAATAGTGGAGGCTAGATTGGAAGGGCTACCACCAAAAATGAGTAAATTAGATTCAACTCCATTTTTGGAGTCCATGTGACTTCATTTAGACTCTTATTCTTCCAAAAAAAAATGAAATATTCTTTAGTATTGTGGCTTATTGTTCTTCTTGCAACTCTTTCATCGATAATTTGTGTGATTTATTCTTTCTCAAGTTCCATAATCTTCTCTCTCTAACCAATTACATGTTCATCATATTTTCCATCTATCCATTCCTGATTTTCACATAAATCAACAACATTAAATGTGGGTGACATGTCCAAATTGGGGAAACTCCAAAACATAGGCATCATAAAAAAAATCTTAGAATTTTGCAATGACCAATCTTCATCATATTCAATTTGTTATAAGTGTCCTTGGGAAATATTATCTTTCTCAAATGTGTTAAAACCATATCTCCCTCCAAAAATTTTGATTATTCTTTTCTATCAACTCTCTACATGTAATATTGGTTGCTTGTTTGTAATTGTTTTTACACCTACTCATGAAATTCTTTCAGGTGATCCGTGAAAGATTAAACATTACACTCTTTTGGATTCTTTCTAGTAATGCTACCAAGTAAGTCAGGCATGTCGAGGATCTTCCATTAGCAATATGAAATGGAAATTTACCTATATATTTGTTTATTGAATTTTGATATGCGAATTCAGATTGTGTGGGCACTATATGCCATTGTCCTTTTCATTACCCAACTAATCATCTTAATAAATTTCCAAGGCTTATGTTAATAATCTCAATTTTCCCATCAATTTTTGGATGATAGGTGGAATTGAACTATAATATAGTACTTAATTTCTTCCATTATGTTGTCTATACATTGTGAAATGAACGGATTTCCCTATCACATGTTATGCTTGTAGAAAATCCATGTAATCTCATAATGTCTTTGAACAAAAAAATAGTTATGAAACTAATACTACATTTGGGAGGTCCTTGAGTGTAATTGGACTTGGAAGGGGTTTCCTTTATAAGTTCCTACCATCTCATTTCTGCAAATACCAAATTAGGTACTCCCCCTTTTTCTAGGAATACATGTAAGGGATTTGTTGCCTCTCCACCAAAGTTTTATTGTGGTAGCATCTGAGGTGGACTATATTAGGTACTGTGTGGTTCTAAGCACAACGTAATTTTGGATCTTTCAATACCAAGTCATCCATTTCACCTCTAGAAAAGAAGATGAGGTTAACCCCTAGGTGATAAAATTGGGAGAGGTGGCATATAATGGGGCATGTCTATAAATTCACAATTAAGAAAATGAATACGGAAATGTGATGGAGGAATATTAAAAAAATAGGATAAAATGATTGATATTCGTAAACCATGTAGGAATAATTAGACTTTTATAGGATATTAAATGTGAAATTTTAGAAAATATGTCAACAATATCAAAGATTCAATCATTACCACAATTTTCTCTTGATGAGGGAAATACGAAATCCATGCTAAGGTCCTCCCATGGCATTTAGGTATCGATAATGGTGTGCACTGCCCTGTATTTTGACTTCTTCCTTTTGCATGTTGATAAATCATAGAGCATTCAACCCATTTCTTAACATTCTTAACCACTCCTCACCAATAGTAGCACTCCTTAGTATTATAAACACCAAAATCTCCACTTAATCATCCATTATGTAGGTCCAATGTTTTCCTCATAGATCCTATTGGAATACACACTTAATGTTTTTTAAATAAATACCCTTTTTGAATGAAATAATCCAAGTATGGAGTTCTATCATATCTCCATGTATCTTTACTTTCCTTCCATGCTTCAGAACACTCAGGGTCTTCTTTATAAATATTTTTCATCTCTTATGATCTTCTTACCTCTATTGTCATAGTAAACGATCAAGTTAATCTTCTTCTTAAAGAATTTGTGGTTGTGTTTGATTTAATTGATATATTCTTCAACAAAAATATATATCTTTATACAAATTAGTCCCACTTCATGTTCCTCTATTTAAACTTCAAATGAATTTTTAAATGCCCACATTTTTTCTGGCCGATGTAAAGAACACACTCTTTCAGCAAAAAATAATCCCTCCACTTCTTCAGTTCGCAATAACAATTGCATAATTTTTTTGTCATAAAAAAAATAATTATGCATTCTCTCATTGAAATTTTTAGTCAAAAAATAAATCATTCTTCATTCTTGGTGCATCACTATTCCAATGGCCATCTCACTAGCATTGCAATGAACTTTAAAGACTTTGTCAAAGTCAGGCAGAGCCAACACTGACATTTCAGTGATTTTATTTTTCAATAGTTCAAGTCCCTTCTATGTAATGGGTGAGTGAAAGCTAATGATGGTATCTCATGATGCATTAGTGGCAATGCAAACATGGAAAAACAACAATTGGTTAACTTGCATCACATTGTCCTTGTCTTTCACCAACTAAGCATCTTAATAAATTTCCATGACTTATGTTATCAATCTCAGTTTTCCCATCAATTTGTGGATCATAGGTAGAACTAAAATGTAATATAGTACTTAATTTCTTCCATGATGTTCTCTAGAAATGTGCAATGAACTAATTTCCCTATTTGATGTTATGCTTGTAGAAAATCCATGTAATATCACAATTTCTTTGAACAAAAAGATAGTTATGCAACCAATACTACATATGGGAAGTCCTTGACTCTTATTGGACATCGAAGAGGTTTCCTTCATAAGTTCCTACCATTTCATTTCTGAAAATACCAAGTTAATTAATCCCCCGTTTTCTAGGCACACATGTAAGGGATTTGTTTCCATTCCATCAAAGTTTTAGAGTGGGAGCATCTAAAGTGTACTTTATTTTGTATTGTGTGGTTCTAAGCCCACCCTGGTTTTGGATCATTCAATCCAAATTCATCCCTTTCAGCTCTAGAAAATAATATGAGTTAAAACCTTAGTTGAGAAAATTTGGAGGGATATTGTGAGGTGGCATAGAAGGGGGCATGTCTCCAAATTTACAATTAAGACAATGAATAAGAAAACATAATGGAGGAATATTTAAAAAATAGGACCAAAAGAGTGAGATCCATAAACCATGTAGGCATCATTATTGGACCACCAAGAAGGGTGCCCACCTTCCATAGATAAATAGTAGAAGAGGCTCAATATTCATTCAAAAACTTCTATCGTAATCTCATCTAGATGGTCTTGAAAGAAAGGTGTTCTAAAATAATATTTACTTTTTAAAGTTTTGATCTATGTTAGTGTTAGTCAACCTATATATTTGTAATAAATCCTTCGCTAGTAGAGTGAGAAAGGATATTTCTAGAATTATTTGTGAGTTAGTGTTTGTCAGTCTGTTGGTGCGGGACATGACCCTCACTTTTCTGAATGTGCAGAGCATTGCAGAAAAATAGAAACAAATACCATGTAATGAAGTTTCCCTGCATTAATAAAGAGACGTATTTATCTCTAATCATATTTGATGAATTTATTTCGATCATTTTCCTCTCTTTTTGTTTCCTAAAGTGATTCATTGAGTGTGAGTGTTTGAGTGATACATTTTAATGCACACAAAGTGTAACTGGTGCACCCTCTCTTATTTTTCATGTAAGACAACGTTTAATTTTGTCTTGTAGAGAGTGCACCAAGAGAAATTAGTGCACCCTCCTTTGCTAGCTCTCATTATATATCAATTGGTATTAGAGCAGTTTCCTTGCAAAATATTTTGCACGTAGTGAAAAAGGATAAGACAGAGAAGTCATCCGCAAGATTTAGACAAAAACAATTTTTTATTTTTATTTTCTCTCGTTCTCTTCCGTTAGTAACTCCATGCTCATTCTAGAGCTGCCAAGTCTCCTTTCTCAGGGATCTTCTACATCTCCATGCTCGAGACCCCCTTTGTTCCCTCCTCGAGGCTCCTCGTTCACCCATTTTTGGGGCCCTTTTCAATTCACGATCTCTCTTCCGTGAATGAAAATAATATCCCTACAAAGAGAAACCTCTAGTGAGGAGTCCAGTTCCACCATGTATTCTCAAGTTGCATACTTAACATTAGTTTTACATGAATTAATTTGACTACAACAATGTAAGACTACAATGACTATACAACTCCACACTCTCTTTCAGTTGTCAAAGTTCACTAAGAAAATGAATGGAGAGATTGTCGATTATTGGATCTACAGTCTCTCCACCCACTTAAAGACATCCTCAGAGATGGAAGAATTCATTAAATTATAGATCACCAACCTACAACTTGAAGGCATCGCTCAATCCTGGTGGGAAAATCAATTGGAACATTCATAATTGGTCGTTGAGATCAGTACACAACCATCTCCAAGAACTGGATACATTACTTCTTGGGACAATTTTTTTCATGCGTTATTTGAGCATTTTTATCCCCCAAGACATCTCCAGAATCTTCTCACCAAATGGTTGTAGCACCACCATATTTCCACTCAATCCGTAAAAGGATACATTGACGTCTTCTACAAGTTGTGCACACATCTCCATATCAAAAATCCAAATGAGGTATTAATCATCAAATTTCATTATGGTCTATTGTTTCCTCTCCATCAAAAAGTTGACCTCTTCTAAATCTCATCTTTGGACAAGGAATTCTTAAGGTCCTTGGCAGTAGAACTTAAGGTTGCTCCTTAAATCCTCTATTCACAAAATCGAACCAAGTCTATGAACTCAAATCCTTATCATCCACAGCCTTACACTTCTTCTTTGTCGACACCTAAAAATGCATCCTGGTGTACTTTACACAAGACCAACTCCCACAACTTTGTCGACTATCGAACCATTAAAAATATCTGCACCAACAAGACCTTACTTGCATAGGTCACCCCCACTGAGCCTACCAAACAACCAGAAATTATATCTCTCACCAACCCCACCGAAGCCAAACCATCCCTCATTCTTATGACCATGCTTGAGCCTAGTCTCACTAATGTTTCCCTCTTTATGCATAACTCCCAAATTAAACATGAACTCACCACTCTCATTTTGGACAATGGAAGACAAAACAATATTGTCTCCCAATACTTCGTACAACATCTACAACTTCCCACCACTCCTCACCCGGATCCCTATCAACTTGGTTGGGTACAAAAGGGAGGAAATCGCATCACTATCACTCGGTGTTGTCTAGTAACATTCTCCATTGGCCCCTTCCACAACACTATTGTTTGTGATGTATCACCTCTAGACAATGTTGACCTCCTGATCCAAAATGGATCCAAGAGGGCCTAAAAATTGAAGTTTTTATAATCATACGAATCCAATTCCATTGCATCTATCTTGTTGTGTTGATTCTGGCCATATAAGTTTTTCCTCAAATGGACACCGTATGCAAAAGTTACCGCATTCTGATCAAAATCCCAAACAGGCAAAAAGTCAACAGTAAAGTCAATGTTGATGCTAGAAGTATGACAGGTGATGTCATGATGACATCATCATGATGATGTGGCATCACTAGAAGGTGACACATGTCACTCAAATTTGGTGTTTTTTGGCTGAGTTGGCACTATACAAATTTGACACATGTCACTGTACGATTGACACGTGGTAGTCTGTACATCACGTGGTCCAATGACAAGTTGACACATGGAAGTATAGATGATAGCTGGGTCTTATGGATGCTGATGTGGTAGGGTGACTATGCAGTATGGACATGATGTGGCATGACACGTGGTTGTACGACGAATGACATGGCAAGTGATCGGGCAGGTGACAAGCTTGTACGAAAGATGATGTGGAAACTAACTGGGTTGTACGGCGGTGACGTGGTAAGCCGACTAGACGTTGACCATGTAGTATAGACAAATCATAGGGTGACACATGGCCTAATTAGAGGGAGCAACATGTCAACCTAATTTTTTCCTATGTCAACTAAAAATTTTGTTATAATGTTCCAAGGATTTGAACCCCCGACCTCCACGGGCACCAACGGACTGAATTCACAGGCTAACCAGATGTGCTACACATGTTACTTGTTAGCTAAATGATGCTTTGGATATTTATGTTTATGGTGGTGTTTGTTTTGGGTTAGGCCCCGGTCGGTGGGGGCCAGCCTTGACCAACCAGGGGCCACAAATCAAAGGGTTAACTAAATGTAGGGCGTGGAGGCTTAGGGCGCGACCCTATGGCCATGCGCACAGAACCAGGAGCTAGGACCAGAGGATCCAAAGCATCCCATTCCATTCCTCGGCCACATGACAGGGCACATGTGACTAGGGGCCCAGATAAAGAGGGCTGCATGCCCAAATTATTTCCTATGTGGATTATTTTCTAACGTTTTGGATTTTGTATGATTATTAGCCTATTTGTAATGGATTTTGGCCATTTTTGGGAGATCTTGAGACCTTTTTGAGGCCATATCTTTGGAGGAAGTTTAGAGGATGTTAACGACTTCAAATATATAAAAACCATAGGTTATAGACAACATTAGAGAGGTTCATAAGAGGATAAATGCTATAGAATTATGACGCCAAAGTCAGTTTTATGCAGAGAAGCCATTGAGGAGAGGAACTTTGCGGGCCAATTCTGGGAACTTCGCTCAACCATTTTCAGTGTCATCAATTGTGTTGGGTTCTTGAGGTCTAGAATAACACAACCAGACCATTTTGTAATCTATTTGATGATTTTCTGATGTACGTTTGAATCTTTGAAGAGAAATGAGAAAGCTTTTCCCACTAAGACAATGGCCTGAAGACATAGGCAATCTTGTCGAACTGCATTAAAAAAATTGTTTTTATGGTTTTCTGATTATTTGTGATTAATTTCAGATATTCATATCTTATTATGGATGCCATTTTATATCATTAACTCTTCCTCTTTGTTCAATTCCTAAATGGTTAAATAAATCATGCTTTAAAATCTTAACCATAATCTTTAAAAGATCTTTTCAAATCAAGTGGTATCGGAGCAGGTTGACGGTTGGTTTTTGAGTTTTCATGATTAATAGGGAAAAGATGAGTCATGGTGAAGGCGAGCTTTTCGAAGAGGATCTTGATATTTGATCGATAAAGAGAAATTATCAAAGTGAGAAGATGGAATCAGAAGAGGGACTTTCTCATGATGAGATAGAGTTTCAAAAGAACTTCTTCGCCATGTCGGAGATGGTAAATGTTTTATATGATGATTACATGGAGCGGAAGAGACTGATTTTAGGTGAATATTCAAAGGCCAATAGTGAAGCAGGAGAAGATCCTCCTAAACCTCCTCCCTCACCTCCTTCTTCTCCATCAACTTCTTCTTCTTCAAGTACAAGTTCCAAATCCATCTCAAGAAAACATTCCCATAAACATAAACATGATATGCCTTTAGTTAAGATTGATGTGAAGTTTGAATTTCCCATGTATGATTGTGAAATAAATGCATAGAGGCTTGATAACTGGGTCAGACAGATGGAAGTTTATTACAGTGTGCAACAAATCAAGGATGAGGCAGCTCAAATCCAATTGGCATCGCTTCGATTTGCAGGCACAACACTCATATGGTGGAAAAAAAAGTCGCAAAATGGCACGCAACAAGAGGGTAATGCATTTCCATCATGGAAAGGTTTTGTTTCTTCACTTAAAAACCAATTTTATCCTTTGGGTTATAAAGAGAAGGATTTAATTGAATGGAAAGGTATTAAACTCAGAAAGGGACAAACAATGAAATAATACACAAATGAATTTCATAAGATGGCATTAATGTTAGACATTCCATTACATACCCATGAAACTCTTATGAAGTATATAGGAGGTTTACCTGCACACATTCATAACACTGTATTTATGTTTGGACATACTAATCTTGATGAGTTTTATGTTCAAGCAACATACATTGAGGCAGGGAAAACAAGAGTTGGTGTATCAGGGGAATCGTTTTCAAGAAAAGAGGACAAAAGGAAAGGGAATGGAAAGAAAGAAAATTCAGTGAGAAGAAAGGAAGAGAATCTCTCTTGCAAGAATTGCAAGAAATAAGTGCATGATGATGACCATTGTTGGCAGTTTCATCCCGAGAAGAGACCGAAGTGGTTCAAAGAAAGGAAAGGGAGGAAAACAGCTGCAACAACAACACCAACAACCAACTTGGGATCAGATTTGAGTGATGAGTCTAAAATCACAACAGTTGGTTTGATAGGTAAAATTGG